>VCCN01001082.1:1430806-1444242 GCA_006491835.1 Architeuthis dux | reverse complement strand
CAGAGAATTTTCATAACATCAAGTTTTTAATTTTAAATTTAATTTCTTTTTAAAATTTAATTTCTTAAATGTTAATTTATCTTGGCACATTAATGCATGTGTTAATGAGTATTTAGAGGCACCATACCAGTTGCAGCGTCTGACGCCACAGGTGTCTGTCTCTCTTTGCATGTGACTGCTCACATGACTTAAAATCTGACGTTTACATGACACCACATCAACAACATGACAAAAACAGATTTTTCCCTTGAACATTTCATGCACAGAAAAAAGAATCTTCATACAAAACATTTCTTAACACTTGACAAAATTTAATCCTAATACTGTAAGACAAATTAGGGACGGTATAAAGCTTGTGGGGCCTGTAGCATATGTTATAAATGGGACCCAAATTAAGAAAATACACATAATATTAAGACACATACATTTTTTTACTTGCAAAGTAATTAAATTTTTTCATTTGCTATACAGCCAGATGATACAACAAATATGTCTGACATTTCAGTAATAGTATTATTTTGTTTTCATTATTTTAATAAAATTTGACTAGCTTTTACCTTCATCTTAATTTCTGTTGTTTTTATATACAACTTTAATTCAGACTTATTTCTACAGCAATGAATAACAGCACGGTTGGATAATAAAGAATAAGCCTTTGGTGAGAATCGAGTTTGTTGCCGTAGAAACAACGGCCTGAATTGAAAGTTGTATATAAAAACAACTGAAATTAAGATGAAGGTAAATCTAGTCAAATTTTATTAAAATAATGTGTTATAATTACTTCATCCAATAATAATAATAAAGATTGATACTTTGTTTTCGTTTTGATTTGTGTAGCGGATACGACTTCAGTTTCAAATACCTTCATATTTAGGTGTCGTATTGTATCACATAGATACCACACACACATCAATCTCTGTATTACACTAATAACATAAATGAATGAATGGCTTGGCTTCGCGAACAAACATTTTTGGGATGGACCTCCGCAGCAGTTGGACCATAGACGGCATGACCAATGTGTGGAGTAAACCTCCAGTCTGAGCAGTGTAGTTTTAAGGTGAAGTGCAACTAGCCCAGGGTCGACCCCACCCTTTCAAACAAGGGTTTGCATCCTATGGGACATCGGAGTAGCGCAGATAGGGGCAGAGCCCAATGGGCATAGGTTTGACAGGAGAGTCCTTTTCCTGACAGATGCCCGAGCTAGCTAAGAGGGTCCGTCGCCCCCTTGTGTGAATATTCCGACAGTAAGGCTGAACTGTGGTTAGACAACAGGACGTGAACATCCCGTAGAAGCCTGAGCTGGCTATAGGGTTCTACCGACCCTTTGAAGGAGAACCATGATATATAAATAACCTCAATTAAAAAGGTGATAATTGGCTAAAATTGCCAACCTTAAACACCCAGTCGTTCATAAAAGTTGAAGGCAGTATAGTACTATAGTAATAGAGCAAGTGCAGAATCATTGAATCGGAATTGATAGCTTGCAAACTTTTAGCGCGGGGCCCTTGAAAATGCGAGGCCCATAGCATATGTTACTTTTGCTACATAGTTAATCTGGCACTGAGACAAATGAGAAAATCACTTTGCGGCCTTTTGGCTAAGATCAAAGTGTAGTATCGAAATCCCCATGGCCTCGAAGTTCAGAGAACTGTGGCCCTTCAGGGGTCCTTGTGGCATGCTCGGGTATCGTCCTGGGAGAAGTTGCGCAGGATATCTTGGCTGTAGCTAGGTATGGAGTGGAGTATCTATGCTTCGAAACCGCCATGGCCTCGAAGTGCAGAGAACCGCGGCCCTTCAGGGGTCCTTGTGGCATGCCCGGGTATCGTCCTGGGAGAACTTGCACAGGATATCTTGGCCAGCTGGTTGGGGGCGATCACCATTAGTATGCCCAGGATTCGTCCTGGAAAAGCTTTTGGGATCTCCACCCCTTTATCCCAATCCTCATGGCATTTGTCTCTGCGACAGGGATTTGGGAGTCTCTAGTCACGGGGACATGGGATCCCCCACCCCTCCTGAATTCGGCACTAAATGACGCACCTAGGGTCGATGCACTGTTAAACAAAACAATCAAAATCATGAGACAAATGATTTACAAGGATATTTGGAAGATTACTGCTCACTACAAATTATCCAAACCCTATAATTGTCCATATCAAACTTTTGTAGGCGGGCCCCCTAGTCATAATACCAGCACATTGGACGCAGTCTAATATTTGCATAACTTGTTTGTTTTTTTCTAAATTAAATGTATTATATACCGGCATATACAGTACTTTGAGATTAAAAGCAATTAATTCTCAAACAATAAAAATCAAATATAAATTTGATGTCAAAACTTTTTAAAAACTTAAAAAGTCTATCACAATAACCATCGGAGAATTGGGACATATCATTTGAAAAGTCAGGCAGATGACGCAGCTGTAAAAAGTTGATAGGATTTGCTCATCATAATCATCCTTTGAAGTCCCTGTTGTACATAGGCCGTCCCCAACATCTGTCGTTGAAAGTGTAAGACATGGGGTGTGATGGGCTTTACTCTGCCACGCTGGCTCATGAAGTGTTGGCAGGGGAAATTTGCCCATGTGTGTGCAAACTGGAAATGTTTTTAAACATTTGGATGGAGTGCGAGCCGCTAGGATTTAAAACACGAGACAAAAGATAAAAGAAACAGCCTCTAGATTTCTAGATCAGGACAAAAGACTAGACTTTGCTGTTAATTTGATACTTGTAAAATCTACAATAACCAAAATGGTATAATTACAAGAGCAACTAGAAACCACTCAGAGCACACATGCCTCTGCCATACACTGACCAAAAACTGGATGAAAATCAGTTCATATGTAGCAAGGCTCCAGACTAACTTTTTTCACCACCATTCCGGAACCATCCCGGAAAAGAATGTTCTTTTTTTAAATAAAATCACTTCCATCCCAGGGACGTCCCAGGGAAGATATCTGTTTGTCCCGAACACATTTTTACCATCCCGGGACAACATTAATTTGACCTGTAGCAATGATGCAGAGGAGGTAATGGTGAAAGTTTTAATTTTCCATATTTCAGACTATTGCCTTAATATATGGAAAATATCTCTCAATCAAAACGAATTCTTTGATCCACCCCAAAATTTAATCAAACCCTCCTCAGCCCATGACCCACCCTTCCATAAAACGTCATTGAAATCCATTGAGAACTTTTGGAGATATGGTGAAACAAACATAAATAAATACATATAAATATATGAAAAAATATCTCCATCCACAAAATTTGATAAATTCTTCCTTAGCCTATATAATAATGCACAACAGACCCTATAATAAAAAAAAATCTCAATTTGTCAAGTTTAATATGCTTGATTTCATGGTATTGTAGAGTTCTTGCCAATGGTTAAAAATAAAGTTTATATACAACTGAAATAGTTTCTCTGCCTTGCACTGTATTTATAAAAGCAAACAGGACATATGTTGGAAAATAATAACACTATTTATTATATATAAATATGTGTTAATCGCTTAAGTTTACAAAAATGATGTTATAACATTTTATAAAATGCTCATAGAACAATATATGGCTGCAAAAAATATTTAAGTTTTCAGTTTGTGCGATTACACAATATTGTTTAAAAAACACTGGAAACCATGTTCGATTAATACATGGGAAAAGTTGTCAAGAAAATTACGTATTCATGCTCGTACTATTGTAGTTATTAGTTATGTAAGCCGATTGGCTGATAGATTAGTTATCTTAGTTATATGAGCGTAAAATGTATGAATAAGTAATATTTCTCTAGAATTAAAGAAGTGACTGCATTTGACAAAAGGTAATGCTAAATGAGTGAAGATAAACACTTTCTATTGTTGATATAATCGTTGCTTAGAAATTAGTGTTTGCTAATTTTATATTTAAAAGAATACTGTTGCAACATATTTGTCATGACCTCTGGACAACAGGAGTCGGCTTGTGCTATTTTTAGGTTGACCTAGGAGTCAACCTCAGCGTCTCGAGTTTGCTGTGCTTTTAGGCAATACTCACCAATAAGAGTCAACTATTAAACAAGACTGGTCACATCTATTTGTGTCTCCTAAATCAAGCATATCTAATATCAACTGAATCTTCTAAATGCTAACAACACTATATTCTATTTTTCCTCCCTATCTTCTCAATTACTAACCAGAACTAAAAGCCACTAACTAATGCTAATGCTTAAGAAACAGACAACTGAAAGAACAGACTGCTCACCTTGTGTTTCTACATAGAAAAAAAAAGGTAGGTTGTCTTTTATATATATTGTTTGACTTCGAAGCCGAAGTCATCACAGTATTAATATTTAAAATTCAAGTAGATCAGCGTTTTATAATTTATTATTTGAATTTAACTGTGTGGAAACACTACAGTATCTAAAACTGATTTTGTTTTGTTTTTTTAAAGAATTAGTACCTATTTAGAACTAAAAAGCAGAGAGCACATATCTTTGCCAATACCATTGTCACTAACAATTGCATAATCTGACTACAGATCCCAGACTATGCCCCAACATAAGCTTGTAATAATTATTCATCAAATTTAAATATCTTCGATACGCTGTCAAGAAGTTTGTCAATAAAAAAAGGTTAACAAAAGTGCTGACAGTGCAATATGATTTCATTTTGTTATTATGACGTCAGCAGCGATGACGTCATTATCGCTGACATCATTGTGGTGACTTCTGTTATTGCCCTACCACACTATACTTCCATTATGATGGACGTTGCTGTGATGACATCATAGCTGTTATTGGATTACACTTCCATTATGATGACATCATTACTGTGTTATTACATCTGAAAAGCCAAAAAGAGAATTGTCATATCTCCCAATGTCAACAAAATCAAAAAGAAAATTCCTGCATCTGCCCACAAATTTAATCAATCGTCCTATCCTTATGCAAAATGTCATTAAAATTTATTCAAAATCTTTTCAGATATTGTGTGGACAAACAGACAAACATGGATGAATACATAACCTCTGTCAAACTTCATTGGCTGAAGTAACAATGGTTTCTGTGTCAGGTGTCCAAACGTGCACAACTTTAAGACACAAATAAACCAATGCTCCCCTCTCCATTAACCATGTTGTGTTAGCACACTTGTTCGTTTACATGTGTAGCTGTCTGCCCCCTCTATGTTCACTGTAACACTGAATGCTCCTTTGTCTACATCCGGGTTTGTTGTTCAATGTCACATCCGGTTTTGTTGAATAATGTATCTATATCCGGGTTTATTGTTCAATATGACAGCACCTTTATAAACAACAAAGTTGTCAGACTTGTTAGTATTTAGACATCAAAGGTGACTCATATCATTACAATAAGCCCCCATTAAACTTACTGACCACTTTCAGTTGATCTAAGAAAATAAATGGTCACCTAACAGCTAATGGGATGGGACTGAATGAGTTTAGATTAGTCACCAATCACCTGATATACCGTAAGCAATACTGGAGACAACCACTCAACCCTTTCAAGACTACTGGGGCATGTATTTACTGAGGTTTCTATAACTGCTGGAATATATAGGAGCGACCGTGCATGATAAGTGCCCAACGAACCATTTAAAGAGTTGATATTTTCAATGCTCTTTTTTCTTTCCTATTTTGAAGCTTGAACACTGTATGAATCATAATGCAGAGTGTTCAAGCTTCAATATAAAAAAATCTGAGCATTGTAGCTCTAAAAATATCAACTTTAAAAATGGTTTGTTGGGCACCAATCATGCGCAGCCACTCATATGTCCGCTAAATCTCTTCTAGAAGTCTATTGGGATGGGACATTTTAATTCAAGCATTAAGCACCTTAATAGGTTAGTGTTGAAGCAATTAGCAATACTGGAGACAATACCACTTAATGGAAATGAGTCAAATGATTCAATATTTTGGGCAAAGTAGGACGATTTAACCATCAAAAATGGATTGCATCATAAGGACTGATTTGACCAAACACTTCTAACATTTTTTTTTACTTTCGTACTAAGCTGTCATGGCAATGACTGTTTGAGTTTTAGTAAAAATTGATTATTTTATTTGATTTTTTTATTAAATAAAGTATTGTAAACCATTTTTATAAATTTTTTTTTTCTTCTCTTTTCCAAAACTTTCACTTGCACTGGCCTAAACATGGTGATCAAAGACAACAACAATAAAGATGCTAGACCAAATGATTCATGGAAGAAATATTCTTTCCCTGACTACTTCAAAAACTATTGAAAACAGATATGTTGATGCTAGCACAGCACTCGTGAAAAATTACTGAATTATTTACATATGGATGAATTATACAAATATATATTTAAGTATAAATGTATTTATAAATAAATTTTTAAAACGCATACTTCAAATGAAAATTATTTTTCTGTCAATTTTTTTACAACCCTTGATATTTTCTGTTTTTTTAATAATTTAAAAACAATAAGGCAACAGAAAAACAAAAACTGACATATCAGTAGTAGTGGTGGTATTACAAGCAGCTTACTCTGAGCGACCATGCACACACACACACTGAGCCTTGGTTTACCATTTTGTGTCTGCATGTTCTCAGTACCCCCTTCCTTTCTGCTTGCTTTAGCATGACAGAAACCAACAAGCAAACAAACAAAGTGATAATGGCTTTTACATAATAAGATAAGCAAACAAAGATCTTAATAAAGAAGAAGCAAACAAGTTCAATCTTATGGTACAGCCAAGTGTTCACCTTCAGATTCTGATATAAATCGATTGGTTTTCGGATCATGCAATCATCATGTGATCTGCACATCACTTTGTATAATTGTTCTTATCTTCTCTAGCAATTCAAAGCTTTTAAATCTCTTTTTGCTAAACAACGAGAACTCGTATGGATGCTTTTGTTTTTCAGGGAAATTCTAGGAAAGCCAATTTGATTCAAGGAAGCCAATCAAGTACATCACTAAACAAACTGTTCAAGCAGTAGTAAATGAATGAAATACTATACATACATTATTTACCTCATCCAACAAAGTTGGAAGAGGTATAAGTATACACTCACGTCTGTCTATTTGTCCACACAATATCTCCAAAAGTTCTCAATGAATTTCAATGAAATTTTGTGCAAAAATGGACCATAGGTTAAGGAAATATTGATTAAATTTTGTGGTAGATGCAGAAATTTGTTTTGTATATTTATACGCATTCACTCATGTTTATCCACAAAATATCTCCAAAAATTAGTGAGCTTTTGGGGTGGATCCAGGAGTCCAAAATTGAGGAAAATTGAAACTTACACAGTTAACTCCTCTGCATCGTAGCTATATATGAACTGTTTTTCATTCATTTAATAGTATGTTATTTGCAGAGGTATGTGCTCTCTGAGTGCTTTCTAGTTCAAATGAGTATCTTTATTTTGTTGTTTTTGTCTCACATTTGGGGGGCTTTCCTCATATGTTAGAATCATCAACCAAAACTAACATAGGTTTCTTCAGTTTTTAAGCTGGTTGGCTATGTATGTATCCCACATACAGGCTGCACCAATGGAGCTAGAGGGCTGAAAATTACATGTACTCCTTATTATGTCTAGAAAAAAACATTTTTTTTTTTTTAAGTTCCCCACCGTAATAGGCTTTTAGTGGGGGTTTCAATTTGCAATGTAAGTTTATGCTAAATTGGTGTCAGGCAGCATTCACGCTTTTTGAAAATTCAGACGTTTGTGTCCAACAAAATGCGAGAGAGGTAACTTATTCATTGATCACCCCTTTTTCCAATTTTTTTAATTGATCATCCCCAACACTGCATGCTGCCAAAAGATGTTGGTCAAGTGACAGTTTCTATTGAGTGACTAACCAGACCGGTTGTATTCAATCGTCTTTTCTGATTTTTCATCTCAATAAAAACAGAAAAAGCTTCTCAGGGCGAATCCTGAGCATGCCACAAGGTCCCCCGAAGGACCATGGTTCTCTGAACTGAAGGCCATGGCGGTTTCAAAGCAGATACTCCACTTTGATCCTAGCCACAGCCAAGATATCCTGCGCAACTTCTCCCAGGACGATACCCGAGCATGCCACAAGGACCCCCGAAGGGCTGTGGTTCTCTGAACTTCGAGGCCATGGCGGTTTCGAGGAACAGATACTACACTTTGATCCTAGCCAAAAGGCTGAGTTCCTTCCTCTAAGAATTGGAGGCGGAGACTGGAAAAACTTGTTGATTTACATCAGAATATCAGTTCTTCATTGACTCTTGATATGGAAGGACATAATGGACAAAAGTAGTTCTCCTGAGCAGTGGCGATCATCATCAGCCTTTTAAAGTCTGTTGTTGGACATAGACCCTCCCCACGATCTACCAGTTTTCCCATTCCCAAATGCCAAGACCTTCTGAACTCGTCTAAATCATCACGCCCTCTTATTTCTTGCCAGCTACAATTTTGCATATGATCTCAGGGGATCCACATTCCAAGTCGTGATGTCCAGCATGTGTCTTATATTCTTGCTGCATGGCCTACCCACTGCCATTTGAGCTTTTATGATATTTCTGACACCTGTTTGCTTTCTAATATAATGCGCTGTCAAGCATGATTCTCTAGTGTGCATATTGCATAGTTCTTAGTTTGAGAGCCAATCTCTTGGTTAAGTTCAATGTTTCATCAAAATTTTTTTTCAATTTTAATTGCTTCTGTTAGAATAATATATTCTAATTTCAAGATTTACAAAAAACAATTTAGAAATGAAACTGGGAAAGTAATTAACTTGGTTTTTGCTTTTTTAGATGAATCTGATAACAGTGGCATCACTAGGGTTGGTGTCACCCAGTGCAGTAACTCATGGTGTCCACCCCATGAACCTCCACCCATACTAGACCATACTGAATCCTTAGCAATGTCTTTTGTACTAATGTTACTCGTAAATCACATTTCCCATTTATTAACGAATGTAATGGCAATTGTAATGGCATAAACAACTATTAAAATTACACTTTTTAATTATAACAACATACGTACAGACTAAATGTATTTACATTAATATAGTTTCATGTGGTTACAAAGTCGTTGGTATAGGTTCACAAATACTAATTACCACAATATTGTAACTAAAACAACAGAAAATCAGTGACTATAAAAACACCAGCAGCAACAAAAACAACAGCACGTGCAGCTGATGAACTGCACAAAGATTTTATATACAGTAATTTGGGCATCACACCATCGGATGGTGTTGCTCAGTGCTGTTTGTGGAAGGAACTCAGCCTTTTGGCTAAGATCAAAGTGTAGTATCTGTTCTTCGAAATCTCCATGGCCTTGAAGTTCAGAGAACCACGGCCCTTCGGGGGTCCTTGTGGCATGCTCAGGTATCGTCCTGGGAGAAGTTGCACAGGATATATTGGCCAACTGGTCAGGAGGCGATCACCATTAGCATGCTCAGGATTTGTTCTGAGAAGCTTTTGATATCTCCTCTAGTGACGCCACAATCTGATAAACCTTTTCTCAATCATTAATTCTTTCAACAAAATCAAAATACCATATATTTCGGCAGATAAGATAACCTTCAGATAAGACCAGTGCCGGTTTAAGCTACTGCGGGGCCTGAAGCATATGTTATAAAGGGCCCCCAAATTAAGAAAATATACATAAATATTAAAACATTAAAAATGTGATAATTGGTTAAAATCGCTAATTTTAAGCACCCATTCATTCATAAAAGTTGAGTGGAGTATAGTACTATCATAATTGGGTAAGTACATAATCACTGGATCAGAATTGATTGCTTGTAAGCATTTGTAGGGTGGGGGGGAAGTTAAAAAAAATTTCTGCTTGCTCCCGGCCAAAAAGTTGCCTATGGATGTGTTATGAAGAAAAATAACCATTAAATTTGGTAGTCTTCGCAGATAAGGTAGGCTACTGGCAAATTTTCATAATGGCAAGTTTCTGATACTGCCACAGTCGGTGAAAATTCAAAGTCATCAAAACAGGTCAATTATATATCATTGGAATCAGCATTTAATGCTGATTAAACTTTACAGAAAAACTGTGCTCAAAATCAACTGTTCAAGATATTTTTGATTTTTGTAGTGTCACTGGCTACAATCTAAAGTGAGTTAAAAAGCAAAAAAAATCACAAATATCTTGAAAACAGTTGATTTTGAGCGCATAGTTTCTTAGTCTAAAGTATGGTCTTTTTGAAAAGTTGAATCAGTATTAAATTCTGATTCTAATGATGTCGAATTTTCACCAACCAGGTATTAGAAATTTGCCATTATGAAAATGGGGCGGTAGCCTACCTTATCTGGGGAGGCTACCAGATTTAATGGTTATTTTTCTTTATAACACATGCTAAGGCAACTTTTTAATTCTCAAGCATGTTTTCTCAGAAAAAGCAATTTACCTTTCCCCCCTACATTTAGCGTGGGGCCCTTGAAATTGCGGGGCATGTTTTTGTATCTGGTCTTTAAGGTGATCCCCATTTTCCAGGGAGGAAAGAGTTAATAATAAAATTTTGAGATGTAACTAGTTTTTCCTCAATCGTTTCATTTCCGTATTGTCAATCGTTACAGCCATGTTGATTACTTTCCTGACTGCCTGCCCTAACAATGTACCTGTGTGCCCATAAACTAATTTAACAGCCTGTTGCTGAACCAAAAAAATATAATGGGCAGTAAATAAATTGCTATATCTCTTAACATTAAATGTACACTTACTAAATTTTCAGTGATTATTCCCAATGTATCACTTCCAAGTCTAGTGAAATAAAATCATGAAAACGTTCATTGAAAAAGGTATTATTGATTGATTGGCATTGTTATGATTTAAATTTAAACGTGTTTTTTTAGTAATTTTTTTTGTTGTCCTGGAAATAATGCCTATATGAGATCAACTTCTACACGTGATCAGTACATGAGTGAAATTTATTATCACGCTTAGAGGCATTATCAGAGAAGAAAGAAATGGTTCTTCGGACGATTGAACTTGAAATTGTTATTTGTGTTGTAAACACAACGTTTCGGTCAATCCATTCTTCGGCCTTCCTCAAGTCTAAAATCCAAGTGTGATGGGTTAAACAGAAATTATGTTTAAGGGGGATAGCCCTTATAGCACATGGCCCTGGTGTTTCTGTGTCTTTGTCCTGTCGGATTTAGATTTGTTGAGAAGTGGAAGCCACATCAGGTTGAAATCCGCACTTGTCTGGCTAATGCATTTAGTCGACATTTTGATGTGAGCTGCCTCTTTGATTTTTCTCTGTTTCTAACAATGTTCTGTCAATAATCTGGACTTCCTCCCAAAGAGGAAGATGCTTGCCGTTCTCTCTCCAGATGTGGTCGGCCATAGCAGATTTATCTATCTCACCCCTGATTATGGCCTTCTTGTATTCATCAAGTCTGACCAACTGTTTCTCCAGTGTAGATAATACCACATTTACAAGGGATGACGTAAACACAGTTGTTCACCAGTTTGGGGTCCCGAGTTGGGGCAACCTTACTTAGCAGACAACGGAGAGTGTATGAAGAAGGAGTTCAATCGTCCGAAGTACCATTTCAATATTAATCAGCCTTTTCGAAACTATAGAAAATATCTTATGCATTTTGTTTGTATCCGAACTTCAGAATGATATTACATTTTAAAAACAAACAACGGTTTGTTCAAAGTTCCGGTAGAGAAAACAGATATTACCTGAACTAGTTTGTTCCCAATAATTGCTACCATTGTGTTGTGACCACACAAACAGATTCTTATTTCAATGTACATTTTGAAGAAAAAAAAAAGACCTCACTGCTACCAAAAGGTTTAGGTCATTCATGTGTTCACATATTTATATGTATCTAACTATCTAAACATTGCCCAGCCATAACAGTTCATAGTAGCAACTTGAAATGTTGCATACGCACACGCACCCATCAATGAGTAGGGAAAATGCTTTGGTTTTTTTTAAATTTCCCACCAAATAGGTTTTTAGAGGAGGGTTCAATGTTATCTATCCATCTGGACCTCACACAGCCCTAACCATTCATAGAAACTTGAAATTTTGTACACACACTTCCCTCAATGCGTAGGGAAAATGTTTTTGTTTTTTGAAAATTCTCCCCCTAAATAGGTTTTTAGAAGGGGGGGTTCAATTTTCAATGTAAGCTTATGCTAAATTGGTCACTTATTTGTTCCCACTTGTTTTTAGAAAATTCAGACATTTTTTAGTGATCACAACTTTTTAATCCATCACCCCCAACACAGAACATATAGGTGGCAGTGATTCATAATTTCCCTTGGAATGCTAGTTTTTTTTAATTTCTAAAAAGAAACTTGTAAAATTATATGAGCCATTTAATTTCAATAGGAAATTGCAAACCTAACAGATTCAACTGTTAAAAAAAAAAGAAAAAAAAGATAGATATATATATATATATTTTCTTTTTCCTTTTTATTTTTTTGTAAATGAACAGAAAAGGAGGTGCAGGTTGCCTAATGGTTAACTGCACAGATAATGGAATCATTGAACAGAGTTCAACCTCCGACTGTGACAGGTTGTGTTCACATTGCACTAATGCCCTTGGAAAGGCATGAATCTGCTTTTCCACCCAACTATGGGTAAATAGCAAGGCAGTTGGAGCCAGTGGCGATTCTACGGAGGGACGGGTGCAGAGTGTGCCATGCCCCCCCCAATTTTGGCTGGCCCCTATGTTGCCCCTCCCCCTTTCATATGCTTTAATGTAGGGGTGTAGCTGATATATGATTGATTATCTCAGATTTTCGAGAAACTATGCCGTAAAATAATTTTTGATTTTTTTTTTGTTGAAGTCGAAAGAAATGATTTTGTTTATTTTTTGGTAAAATCTAAGAAATATACCATGTTAATTCCCTTTTGTTTTGAGAATAACATCCCTTGTCGTCTGACAGCTTGGGGTTGCGAAAGTGAATTAGCGCCCAACTATATGAAAATTTAGTAAAGTATTATACATATATTTTAAAAATCATTCATATAAGTTGTGTATATCAATGTGGTGAAGTATAAAAATGAATATTTCTCGTCACATGCATTTCGAGTTTTGTCCCCACACCCAGTCTCGGCCCCCAAGTGGCCCACCCCACTTTCTAAGAACTAGAAACGCCATTGGTTAGAGCCCTTTAGTCCTGTAAGGCAAGTCTATCTTGGACATCGAGGCTTGCACACTGGCCCTGTAAAATCTCACAATTGCTACGAACAATGATTGGGTCTCAGTGGATCATTTGAGAAATGGAGACAAGTATCATGGCCTCGTGCGTCGTGGGGAATGTTAACTTTACAAAGGATCTCAATTACCACAGGAAGGAACTTGGCTTCTTTTTTAAAAAATGAAATGAAAGATAAAACAGGTCTGCAGTGATTAGTCACTCAATAGAAACCATCATGTGACCAACGTCTTTTGGCAGCAGGAGGTGTTGGGGAGTGATCAATAAGAAAATTGGAAAAGGGGGTGATCAATGAATAAGT
>VCCN01001082.1:1412314-1423275 GCA_006491835.1 Architeuthis dux | reverse complement strand
GGGGAAAGGAAGGCAAGAGGAAAGAAGGAAGGAAGGCTGAATTGTGGCATTAAAGAAAGTTTCAGAGAAAATCTGGAAAAGCAATAAAAGATGTCTGTCAGTTTCTATCGGATGAGATAAGCACCTGTCCGCACTTTGTGACATTATCTGGTAAGCACTCCTTTAGATTCAAATTCAGATATCTTATCAATTCAGCTACAAAGCCAGACTTTTGGCATTTAAAAAAAAAAATAAACTAAACAAATTATTTCATAATATTTTTATCTACAGTGGAAATATATTGAACTTTGTTTTTACTTTGTGATAACCTACTTTTTTGTTGAGTGTTCCAAACACAACATCATGGCAAAAACAACAAAGATGAAGATACTAGTCAGAATTAAGTTGATTGAATTACTGAGATTAACAAGAAAAAGAACAGACTTCAAAACCTGCAACATTGTTTATACAATTGTTGACAGCATTTGCTTCTGCAATAAAACAATTTGTTTCCAATTGATTTTTCAAGTTAATACGCCGTTAAAACGTTCGAAACAAAAATAAATAATCACTGCATCATGAATAAAATGGAAAAATATCATCCGAAATTCATTGGGAAATGAAAAAGTTATAAATCGGGCCAGCACGTTTAACGCTCTGCCCATAATGTTTTAACTTGGCTTTTTACACGACTTTAGTTTGTAATAACTTTTGTAAAACTCAACCAATTTTAATAAAATTTATGTCATCTTGAAGAGACCTTTATTCTGAGTAACTTTTTTAATTACACGGAATCATGAAAATTGCTCAGAAAAAATGCTAGATACAAATTTTTACTTCAAATTTTATATAACACTATGCATGTCTAAACCATAGAAGGACACCAAACTTTCCATATATTCTTAAACTGACTGAATGTTTTTTGTTTTTTTAAATAAAAATAAAAAATAAGGATTCTCCAATTTGTAAACCTATAACAATGGTTTCACTGCAGGAAATGAGAAAGATTTCAAAAGTTATCACATGATTTACATAAAAAAAAAACCACCTCTCTATTATATAGGTTTTGTGGCGCAGTTGATAAGTGTGTTGTATTGTAATCGAGAGACTGGTGGTACTGAGATTAATCCACCCGGAATTGACTTTACTTTCTTTTTTAAAAACAATAGTAGTCATAGTTGAGCACTAATTTTCAGGTAGTCGTGTGTACATCTTATTATTAATGGCAATCTTTCCCTAATCGTCGCCAACTGATTTAGCCTTTATGAAATCAGGCACGGTAGGATGGAAGTGACTAAAAACATCTATGTCTAAATAGGCCTAAATTTATAAGGATTAAATTGCCTAAATACGCCTACATTTATAAGAATTAAATTAAATATTAGACACAGGATTACACCATTTTTTATATTTATTTATATATATTTATTTTACAAAAGATATAAAAACATTATTGGTCACTTTTTAAATTCAAATATAACATTATTCTCTGATGTTTAAGCTATTAAATAGAATTAACAACATTATATCTCTTCATATTCAGTTATTTACATTTATATTTCTTGAATACCACTCTTTGATTTCGCTTCAAGAAATAATGTTGTTAGATTAAAATTTAAAAATTATTTCTTAAACGGTTTCAAATATTTACAAATTGTTTCACGTAAGGTAATACAAAATTGGACACTACCAAACAATAATAGTCCAGCCTCTTAAAAATAGAAGTAATTTTTCAGCTTTCAATCCATAAGACCTGTGTTTCCTCTGAGAATTTATCAGTTGTGAAAAAGTTCATTTTTTAAGGTTTTAGGGTGGGGGTTCTATTTACAATGTAACAATAATGCTAAATTGGACACTTTTCCTCCGCCATTCGTGTGGAATAATGGCTTACATGAATTATTTTCCCCTTGTTAGGAATTTATTTTATGAATTCTCTTATTTCTTTGTATTTTTATAGCATCGTTTTAAAATTTTTAAAAAGTTGGCTTGATTTTCAAAACAGTGTTCTTATTTTAAAAATAATTAATCATGCTTTTTCGAACGTTTTAAATATTATGGTTACACACACACACACACATATATATATATTTTTTTTTTTTTTTTCTGTCCGATTTTCGGTATATTCATGTCTGATTTTTATTAAAATAATCTGGCAACCCTAGTTTTTACACAAACCGACGATTAATTTTGTAATAACTTTTGTAAATTTTTCAAAAATCTGCTCACCTGGGTGGCCTGTACAATGTGTATGACAACGGGCAACAGACAAAGAGCTTGAAATCGAGCATCGCTTGACATTTTTTCCCTTTGAAAGGCAAGCAACAGTACCAAAGTCTGCTTCAACAAACAATATTCAAAGTTGATATGAATTGCGATATATGCAGAGTCAGTACAGAACAGCTGGACACAATCCAGTACATCATACCTGATCCGATGCAATTTTGCTTAGCCTTCAGCTAGGGGAAATTTTTTTCTTCTAGGTAGTGCCTCACACCAGTTATCCATGTCTATTACTGTTAATTTTATGTTTATGCAATAATCAGCAAAGAGATCACTATGATGAAATTGAAATAATCTATTTGTCTACCTCAAAGTTATAAATTACATCTAAAAAAAAAAAAAAACCCAGAAAATCTTAAAGAAAACAGGACCAGTAATCTTATTTTACAAAGTTTAGTTAAATGCAGGTACATGCTATTATAAATAGCTATTTTGTGCTACTGCACTTTTTCAGCTATTTTATGTTAAAATATGCTGAAAATATATGAATGTAGTGGCACAAAATAGCTATTTATAGTGGCATGTACCCACATGTAACTAAACGTAAAATAAGATTGTTCAGTTTTGCCCCCGCATTAATCTTTCTTTCGTCTATTTTATGTTAAAATATTCTTGTTCACGGTTTTTTAAGTTTTTACAATTATATTATCACATTGTGAAAAATTGACTTACATGACAATGAAATAAATGAATAAAACAGAACATAAAAACATTTCTGTAAGAAAGATATTTAATTTAAAAAAAACATTTTTCATAGTAACACCCTGAAGTTTTAAGACTGTAAGACTTATTATATGAATATAAACTTATATAAATATGAAACTTCTATATTAAAAAGAAAAAACTATTGTTTTTTTTAAAAAGCCTTCTTTTTTTAGTAACATCTTTAGTGTTTGAAGCTACAAAGCTTTCTAGACACACATATATATATGTGTGTGTGTGTGAGGTGTAGGCATTAATTATAATATATAGTGTATAGTCTTTCTTTCTCTATTTTTTTATTTAGAGAATCCATTTAAAAAAAAGAATATGACGTAGTGTGACGTAAAATAGAACAAAAAAACTTTCTTCTTTCTTCGCCCATTCACTCTATCATTTTGTTCTTTTCTTATGAACCGATTCAAATTTGGTCTGAACAAAAAACCTTTTGGCTTTCAGAGAACTGTCGACTTTCATCGCAGTTAAAAAGACTGAGTTTGCAATTTTGTTTTCAAAATAACAATAAGGTCAAAACAGGGAAAGATCAAATTGAAATATTTCATTTGAAAAAATTCAATAAAAATTCCAAAAAGAAAAAAAAAAGAAAAACTTGAATGATTGATATGTACCCGGTTGGGGGGAAACTGGGTAACTATGGAAACCTAAAATCTCCTTCCCATCCACCACCAATCCTACCCCCTACAGAGAATGGCACGCCAATGAACGAAGGATGAATGAGGCAAATAGAAAAACACAATGTCTCATCATTGATTGTTTCGACCAGACGCAGACACAAAAACAAAAGAGAAACTTGAACTGCTCATTTCAAGAAACAAAAGTTCAGGTCATGGTTTTTGTTTCAGTAAAACTAATTTTTATGAGCTAGCTCTTTTCTTTGCATCTTGAGCCCTTTCTTTTTCACTAAGACATTTCAGACGAAATATCATTGACAAAAGACAACAAAGTCACAGGCTGGCGATCAGCACACTCTTCCTCCCACCCCCATTTCCCCCCTCCCATCTCTCATTCTCCTTGCATTTTCTGACACACAGAGTAAAAGAAGCTTATTACATCACCCGTTCTTATTTATTGATTGCAACAGCCACACCTTTGTTGTTTTTATGTCAGCATTTCATTGAATAATAACAATATCTCATCTCTGAAATTCAAACAGAAATTATCACCCCCTTCCTTCTCTTTTTGCCTGAAGTTTTTATCAAACCTGACTGCAACCAGCAAGCTTACAACAGTCTGTCATGCCAGTAAAAGGAAAAGTTCAGAGAGAATTCAAATAAAGATTATATTATTTAGCCTTAGCTTGTCTCAAGCCCGCATAAAGGAGAAGTGTTGGTTATGGTGCTAACAATTCCATCCTGTAAAAACCTACTTGCTACTGAAACCAAAGCAGAGTGGTTGTGGCTCTATGCTCCACGAGGAGTCTATAGCAGTGGTTTCGAAACTGTGGTCTGTGGACCCCTGGGGGTTCGACAAATAATGCTTGGGTGTCCACAGCAGAATTCCCTCTAAACCAGACATTGCAAACCTTGTGGCAGAGAAACAACATCATCCAACTAACAGCTATTGAAAAACATGATTATAGTACACAGACCTGTACCATATATTAGGAGTATTCTTACATTTGTATATGCTTTATTATTAACAATTATTTTCCTGTTACAGAGTCTCAATGACACTTTATATTCTGAGATTGTGATGTAAATAATATTTGCACTATTTTTGACTTTCAACATTTTTTTCATTTTTTAAAAAAGATTCTTATTTTTTCTCTCAAAACATCTGGCGACCCTAGGTTGGGTCATGACCATGGGTTTGGAAACCACAGGCACAAATAAATTGTATTATGGTGGAAGTCTAGCCTAAAGGAAAGAGGAATGATTTCGGTAACAGGAATGATGTCAGTGTGTTTGGGTGAGGAGGGTGAGAAAATATGTAATATGAAGACAGCCAGATGATGACCAGCCTACTTCCACTTTTGAGCCCAGACCCTGCATTCCAAGATGGAAGAAACAGAAAGAAGAGCATGATGGGAGAAAGAGGAATAAATTTTTAAAAAACAAAAGAAAACAAAAAAGAAAGGAATTTAAAAGAAAAAAAAGGAAAATGGCGAATGTCATTCAATCTGATAAAAAAAAAAAGAAGAATCCTGGAATTTTGACAATTTGGGCACATTCCGTATCAATTTTCAAATTCCTTAAAATTCAACTCCGTTTTCGTAAAACTTATTTAATTTTGAATGAATTGCAAAATGTGACAAATTTGAAACTCTTCCTCATGAATTATCATTGGAAATTTTTTTTTTTTATATATAAAATAAGAAAAAAAGTAAAAGAGATCTTGTTTGAAAAGCAGTGAAACAAATTATTTGTGAAAGAAATCTACTTTTGTTTTTACACCATGTATATTTGTATGTTTTTTTTGTCTGTGACACTTTTCTGTCACCACATGATGACGTAGTAAAAATAGAATTTCATGTTATGTTAAACTTAATAAATAAAACACTAATTATTCAATGGTGAATTGAATGTTATTTGTACATTTTTGGGAGAAAAACATTTTTTATCTTAAAAAATGATACATGGAGAAACTTTTCTATCTCGTCTCTCCATCTTGTGTCTGGTCTTTTCTTACTGTGTTTACTGTCCCATGGGCATTAATCGGGTAATCTTTTTCCCCCCATCTATTATTAGATTAGTTTGATATTCAGGAAATATTGAACATAAACAAAAAAATGCTGCACAACATAATGTTTTTGATATATTATAAGTGTTATGATATGTGTTTCCGGACACCTGGGCAGAAATGTAAGTGAAACCCAGTCACCTCAGGAAATAGGTATATTGTCTAAATATTGTCAGTGTTCAAAACAGGAAATGGGCACCGGTGATTGACACCGTTATCGACACCATGTAGGCCTTAGAGAAACTATAAAGCACACTCGACACTCAAAGAGAGCGGACAGAAATTTCGACACTCAAAGAAGACAGACAGACATCAGCGTAGCCGAAAGGCACAAGACCGCTGTCCCTGTTGGGGACAAACTGGTGGTTCTCCTTATCTCTCTCTCCCACTCTTCACTCTCTGGCCGACAAAGATGTATGTTATGTAATAAAAATATGTCCAGATATTTTTATAAGCAAGTCTTCGAGTTTCCTTTATAATGAAGTCCAGGACAAACCAGTATACAACAAAAGTACAATGCAATTGCAAAGTTACTTAATTATTAGCATCATTTTTTTAAGGCAAGGGTAAACTAGAATATTTTATAATAATTGACTGTTACAGTCATCTTCAAAATGCTGCCTTACATCAACATCTGAGCCACTAAATTTCTGTAGAGCAAATTTGACCATTTTTGTTAATTAATAATCTCTTCAATCTCAGTGACAAAATCAAGTTGGGAACTGTAGTAGAAAAGTCTCTTTCAAATGGGAGGACCGCAGGGCACAATGTCTCTCTCACAGGACACCTCTTCGGAGGGAAAGTCTTCCGCACGACACAGTAAACGCATTGTTTTTCTTCGAATCTTTGCTTCTACGCCAACAACGTTCTCAGACCGCAGCCAAAAGCAAATTGTTATTACTCCTCCAATCTGCCACTTATATTATGCCATGAAGTGATTCAGGTGCCTGTATGTGAAGTGTCTGATAGCAGCAAAACATGAGAGGGGAGTCCGGATGTTCCAATAGCACCGCCACACAATGTCTCTTCGGCCGTGGTTGGGCAGAGGGCTCAGGTTCGACCTCAGTTTGTATCGCCAGTACAGGAACATCAGGCTTTCTTTCTTTTGAGTGCGATGTTCATTTTTATATTCCCCACAACCACATGGTGTTTTGACTTAGTGGGTAGCCATTGTTATGAATGAAATGAGATGCCATGGCGGTTCCATTTATAGATACTTCATCAATACACATTCTAATGTGTATCCATAGCAATAAAGTTAACTACAGGAGTCCCTCAATATAGCACGGTTCAATAAAGAGCAATTCATGATATAAGGATGGTGAGTAGTTTTTTGTTTTGTTTTGTTTAACGGCACATCAAGCCTTGGTGGGTCATTTAGTGTCGAATTCAGTAGGGGGGGAGGTGCCATGTCCCCGTGACTAGATACTTGAGAGCGGAGAATCCCAAATCCCTGACACTGAGACAAATGCCACGAGGACCTCGATAAAGGGGGGGGGTCCCAAAAGCTTCTCAGGACGAATCCTGAGCATGCTAATGGTGATCGCCTCCCGACCAGCTGGCCAAGATATCCTGTGCAACTTCTCCCAGGACGATACTCGATCATGCCACAAGGACCCCCGAAGAACCGTGGTTCTCTGAACTTCGAGGCCATGGCAGTTTCGAAGAACAGATACTACACTTTGATCTTAGCCAAAAGGCAGCGAAGCGATCTTCTATGGCCAATGGTGGGTAGTGGACTAACATTTCTATGTATATTATCATCCACTCATCCAGAAAACCATGAATACAAAAGACTTAATATGACTAAAATATTAAATTTCTTCAATTTGCAATCAATTAATATAGGATTACATTCTTATTTTATTTTTATTAGAAATGAAGTATTATAAATCATTATTTTTAATTTTAAGACTACTTTTTACATTCATCTTAATTTATTAGTTGCTTTTTATTGCAACTTTTGCTCAGAAGATGAAGGTAAAAAGTAGACAGAAAATTTTAAAAATAAAAAAATAAATAAAAATGTATTAAAAACAAACTACCAAAATATAAACAAACATGGCCGCCAATCAGAATGAAGGATGGATTATTTGGACTTCTGCCTGCTGGTTGAGTCTTAGTAGCTCAATTGGTAGAGCAGGTGGGTGTAAACTGTGCTCCTTCCATAATGGATGTGGGTTCAAATACCACCTCAGGCTTATTCTTTATTTTCCACTCAATGCTGTTTGCTCATTGCCAAAGGGTAATCAGTCTCAACTAAAGTTGCAATAAAAGGCAACTAATATATTAAGATGAAGGTAAAATGTAGTCATAAAATTAAAAATAATGATTACATTCAAAACAGTATGTAATCATTATTTTTAATTTTATGACTACAAAGAAATTATGTGTAAAACAACACATAATTTCTTTGATTTTTCGATGAAAATAACACCTTCGTTTACCAATGAACTTGTTTCACACTTGTAAATGAATTGATTGATTATTCGTGGTTCAGTGATAACGCAATTGTATTTCTTGGAACACAACAGCTGCATTATAAAGGGGGACAATTGTACTTTGTCAATACACATTCTAGTATGTATCTGCGGCAAGAAGGTTAAATAAGCTAACAAGTGAGTAAAAAGGCAGCAATGAAATTGGAAAGGCTCGGAAGGTCATTAGGAAACACTTTATCTGTCAATCCCAATATTCTAGGAAAGAGTCGCTCGAGAGAGATCAAAGTTAATTGATTTTTGCCGAGTAATGAGATGAATGACGAGAGTGTGTCATTGCACTTCCAAATGGGTTCAATCGCACTGAATGTAACAAGTACTGATTCAATCAAATTCAGATTTGTAGTTAACTGTGATCACTTGAAGATCCTCCCCCCTTACACTGGTTTAGTTGGGAGGATCTTCAAGTGATCCATTTTAGGTGAGAGGATGTTAAAGTGATCCCTCAAAACATTCAGGGCATTGAACTTCAATACAAAGCCGTTAATCATTCAAGTGAATTTTGTGAACCCATTGGATTGAGTACATACACAAACTATTGGAACAAGCAAAAGTCCATTATTAAGGAGATGCGTGTCTGTAAGTACAACTTTTTAAAGGAATACCTACAAGAATGTATGTGTTATGACAGATTTGGTGATAATGCATTTAAAAATTTATGTATTCATATGATTGAATAATACCTTTAACTTTGTCAATAAAATGAAGCATTTAAATCTAAAGTATTCATATGAATAAACAATATCTTCTTTAACTTTATTAATAAAATAAATTAATTCCTATGTCTTTTCCAGTTTCCATGACAAAACAGGGGAGGGGTCAAATGATAAAACTTGTGTGGGTGGGGGATGTTCAAATGTTCCCTTGACTGTGACAAACACGATTTCAACGTCTTCTTGGAAGAATCCTGTCAAATAAATCTCTTCCAAATCAACAATAAGCAAGGAACTCAAAAATCCTTTTGCGACTCCTGGGACGCAAATGTCCAGGGACATAGCTGTCCAGGACGCAAATGTCCTAGTACCCTAATTTACCAATAAAGGAATGAATTTTTGTGATTACATGTATTTAAAAAATTATTTATGATACTTTTTTTTATTTACTATTCTATACTATGTATAATTTATACACTTGATTCGGAAGTCATTTTCAGGAGTTCAGATTACTGCCTAGTATAGATTACCTTCCTCTGGACTTGGGATAGGCCTATACAGGAGTTCAGATTACCTTCCTCTGAGGGTTACGATAGGCCTATGAAAAAAGTAACCTGTGGCCTGTAGGATGCAGGATAAATTTTCAAGACTTAAAATAATAATAGTGTCTTAAATGGGGGGGGGGGGTACAGTAATGTAGATGGGATTTGGACATTTCAGAGACTCTATAACAAGATATCACTCGAGTTTTGAGATTCCTCCGCGAAGATTTTTTGGACCAAACTCAATTCAAGGCTTCACCTAAATAGGGGTTACATCATTTTCATTGCGGGTAAGTTAATCGTGGGATTTTCATAGCAGAAATGGCTATTTCCTAGTCACTTTTTATAGCCGAAACGAAACAATAAAAGTCAGGTTCATCTGGTGTCGCTGATTTTTACAATGTTATTCAAAGCTTTTGAGGGCAATAAGTAAAATAAAATCTTTTTTAAATAAAGTTGTGTAGTAATCATCCTGACTTTTATCGTTTCGGCTGTAAAAGGTGGCTAGGAAATAGCTATTTCTGCTATGAAAATCCCCGCCATGAAAATGCTGGATACCTCTAAATAGATCAACCTGCAGAAGCTCAGTACAGAAAAGCAATCAGGTTCCAAAGGATTTTTGCTTCTCTTGCATTAGGTATGTGCAAAAGTTCCCAGCTCTTTTTTTTTTAAACTAGACACTGAATATACAGTTGAATATAGTTTTTTTGCTAGAAACTTTTGCACACATCTAATAGTAACCATGGTGATGGTGATAAACAACTTTGAGCAGAGAAAATAATTCAATCAGGAGTAGATTAATAACATGTCTGGTTAGTCACTCAATAGAAACTGTCACATGACCAACATCTTTTGGCAGCATGCCGTGTTGGGGATGATCAATTAAAAATTGGAAAAAACGGTGATCAATGAATAAGTTACTTCTCTTGCCTTTTGTTGGGCCGTGATCACTAAAAAAATCCAAATTTTCCAAAAACAATCATGAAGGTTGGCCGACACAAACTAAGGGACCAATTTAGCATAAACTTACATTGCAAATTGAAACCCCCACTAAAACCTTACTAAGGGGGGAATTTTCAACAAAAAAAAAAAAAAAAGATTTTTTTCTAGGCATAAGGAGTAAATGTTTAAATTTTCAGCCCTATGGTGCGTCCTGTATGCTCAACAGCCAGCCAGACTCACTTGAAAACTGGAGAAACTTATGTTGACAGTTTCTAAAAACAGATTTAATATCAAAGCAAATGACAAGAAGGATTTGTTTGAATGATTATCTCAGAAATTGATAATTCTTTTCAATTTTTTAATAAACAATATTAAAATCTGTCAGGGAAGAATTTATGGCCTACAATTTCGATTTTTGATTATTTGCTTCTAATTAAAAATAACAAAAACACATTGCTTGGATTGTGTGCATGCGAGTGTGTATATAAGGATGTGAGTATGTATGTATGTGATCGAGTAAGTATGTACGTGAACATGTAAGTATGTACGTGAACATGTGAGTGTGTGTATGTACGTGAGGATGTGAGTGTGTGTATGTACGTGAGGATGTGAGTGTGTGTATGTACGTGAGGATGTGAGGGTGTGAGTATATGAGTGTGTGTGGGTGA
>VCCN01001082.1:1391385-1401465 GCA_006491835.1 Architeuthis dux | reverse complement strand
CAAACTAAGGGATCAATTTAGCATACACCTATATTGTAAATTGAACCCCCCACTAAGAACCTATTTAGATGGAAATTTAAAAAAACAAAACAAATGTTCTTTCTAGACATATAAGCAGTAAATATTGAAATTTTCAGTGAAAGAGAAAGCAAAAAGATTAAATTAACAATGATGGCCAATTAGCAAACATTAATTAAAATTCATATTAATTCTTATTCATATCACAACTAGTATATCCGTGCCGGCATATATGAAATTGATATATTGTTAAGTCCTTATTAGAAGCAAGTCTTTATCGACTACTGAAATGTTTTTGTCTAATTCATTTCATTTTTACAGTTGGTGTAAATTTTAGTTTCCCTTTCTGCATGACAGGGTTGGGGAAGGTCTGAAGTTGCCTTTCTTCTACCCTTTAAACAACATTAGTGGCATTTTGGGTATGGGTGGGGAAGGTCAGATGCAGTCTTTCTTTCTCCTTCTATCTGCGTTATTTATGAAGGTAATTCACATATGTGTGTGTTTCTATTTTTAACTCTCTTTCCTGCCTTTATTTTGTAGCCATTTAAAAGGATAAAATAAATTTAAATCAAAGTATATAAAACAAATGGTATTAATCGTTAAATAAATAAAGTCTAGTTGACTTTAAATAAATAATTATTTTAAATATTTCTAGAAGTTAAAAATGAATAAATCAAAATAATTCCTAGAATCTTCTTTAAAAGAAATTAAGTTACGCACAAAAATATGCTATTACCTTTTTATTTCATTTTATTTGAATTTATCTATTTTGTAACCTACTTAGTAGTTGATATTTAATCTTGTGTGTAAGATGCAGAATGCGGCAAGCAAATATACTCTGATTACAAAGAAAAACACTTTCGGACTGTTCATGCCGGTCAGACTGTAACTTTTACACCAGTGCACGAAAAATTGCAACAGATACAATGCATTTTTCGAAAAACATTCAACTCCAAATCGTTCATATAAAGAAGAAGGGAGTGATAATGATGAAGGTGATATATCTACAACCCGCACAACTTCCCAAACTATCGTCAAGAACAGCTTTGTTGACAGTGACGATGAGGATATCGCAAAAAAACCTTGAGTCTCTACTGAGCCTGGCTCCTCCAAATCTGAAAATATTTCAACTGGCGAAAATGATGAAGTGAATATGGCCCATGAATCTCTGACTCCACAGACCAATATCACTGAAACTGGACCAAATCAGCTAATTTTGAAACAATATAAACCAAAGTAATTTGGTAAGGAGTCTACTTTGAGAGATTTCAAGAGGGAATGGTTTAATCTTTATCCTTGGCTTACCTATGACATTGACAAATGTCAAGCTTTGTGTTACCGATGTAAGGCATAGTAACATTTTTACTTTCGAAAACTGGAAAAAGACACATCGGCTCACAAAGCATGCGAAAAGTGCTTGTCATCATCTGACCATGATAAAGTGGATAGACTATCGAGCGAACACAAAGCACAAACAATCAATGTTAGGTCAACTAAATCCTGTATACAAGCAGCAAGTGGCACGGAACCAAGAGTATTTGAAAATTGTCGAAACTGTTCTTCACTGCCAAACAAAACATAGCTCAAGAGGCCATGAAGAGGGCCGCAGTAACTTAGACAAAGTTTCCAATATTAACCGTGGTAACTTTTTGGGACTTCTACATCTTCGGTCCAAGAATATTCCTTGGCTAGGAAAAAACTTTTTTTTTTCTTTTTTTTTTAAATGGAAGAAAGCAAAGAAACTTGTAGGAAAAAAAACTAAATTTATTGAATTGCTTACAGTTCCTAGTGTTCCCAAACGGTCACCCATCCAAGTACTGACTAGGCTCTACGTTGCTTAACTTCAGTGATCAAACAAGAACCAGTGCTTTCAGCGTGATTTGACCATAAGTGAGAAAAACTGAATAGTCAACTGGATGCACACATGCAGTGGACCACACCTATTGTCCAAAACGAAATTCTTGATATCATGGCTGAGGTTGTTTGCTGAAAAAGTGTTCCGGATATTTCATTATCGTGGATGAAACGTCAAACATCAGCAGGATTGAGCGAGTGGCAACATGAAGGAAAATAAATTTATTGTTTATTGAATAGCTTTCTGTTTTTTTTCTTTCTGGTTGCGTCGTACTGGTTCACAATAGGTGTAATATATGGTTGAAATAAACTCCATCAGACATTATTTCAGCCTGTTATCTGGCAGAATCTTAAAATAGATTTCTCAACTTTTTTTGCATTTTTGCTGTTTTTGTCCGGAAATAGAGTCAAGATGTGTTTGAATCTTAATAATAACCATTTTTATGAATTTCTTGGGTCAGAATTGTACGGAAAAATGTGTTCATTTGTCTCTGTATGTTGTTTACTTAAAAAGTTATGCAAGTCCGGGTTGAGGATCACACAAGATGGCGTAGCATACACAAAACCAAAGTGCGAAATGCGCCAAGGAAGACGACAATCACAATGTTTTTTTAAGTTTAACTTGGGCGTTGTTGTTACCCCACCACGTCATAAAAGTTTTGTTTTTTTAATTTCTGAAATTTTTAATACACCCTACTGGCCAGGAAGATTCCTCTTCAGAAGAGCTTGTGACGCATGCTGGTGAAAGCCTATGGAGAGCCAGTTCACTAAACAACCTTCTAACAACAAAAGCAAAAACCAGGATAGGGAATCGAAACATGAAAATCCTGTTTTAGAGCAGGAAATCAGCTCAAGTGGCAAACCAGGACGCATAAAGAGTTGGGAGGCCAAAGCTGACCTGGAAAAGATCAGTCGAGGGTGAGTCAAAGGCAGATGGACTGACATGGTTCCAGAAAAGAAGGTGGGTTGCCCAGAACCGAGTCCACTGGTATGGTATGGTATGGTAGAAACCTTATACCTCACAAAGAGTTTACAGAAATAAACAAACAAAATTCTGAAGTTCAAAATCCTAGAAGTGGTTTAAAAGCACTCTAACACCAAGTGGTAGATTTTGGACATGGAAAATTAGAAACCGTCAACCAAAACTGTCAACATTGGTTTCTTCAGTTTTTAAGTTGGTCTGGCTGCCTATATATGTATGTATGAATCATGCCTACAGTCCTTACCAATGGAGCTAGAGGGCACCTTATTATGTCTAGAAAAAACATTTAATCTTTTGAAAATTCACCCCTCCATAGGTTTTTAGTGGGGGTTCAATTTGCAATGCAAGTTTTTGCTAAATTCGTCCTTTAGTTTGTGCCCAGCAGCATTCACGCTTGTTTTTTGAAAGTTCGAACTTTTTTTAGTGATCACTGCCCAACAAAAGGCAAGAGGAGTAACTTATTCATTGATCACCCCAACACTGCATGCAGCCAAAAGAAGTTGGGCACATGACGATTTCTATTGAGTGACTAACTAGAGCTGTTTTATCATTTCTTACTCATAAGAACGTGTTTATTTTTTCTTTATTCCTGTAGATTCCTTGTGGAGCATAGGGCCACAACCACACCACACAAGGAAGATTCTGCTGCAATTTCAGTAGCAAGTAAGTTTTTACAGAGTAGAGTCACTAGCCCCAAACCCAACCCTCCTTGGGACAGGCTAGCGGTTTGTATTCAGAGTTGTCCATCTCCTAGACAGGTTGCTAACCAAGGCAGTAGTGTGAAGTGAATGCAAACCGTCTCAGACAGAGTTTGAACTTGGTTTGCCAATTCCATTTTCCGTGCAGCTAACCATTAGGCCACCTACACCTACGCCCATAAGAAAAAGATTATCTATGTGCACAAGCTTGCCCTCTGGTTGAAAGACATTGAAGACGACAATTGCAAAGGAAATATCAAAACAGAAAACTGAAAGGAAGATTTCTTTGGAATTACCAAAAATTCTTTTAGGATATGGCTTGCTGTCCAACAGAACTGAGGTCCCTAAAGGCTTGCTCCCCGAACAGAGCTGAGATCCCCAAAGGTTTGCTTCCAAGCAGAGCTGTGGTCCCAAAGGATTGCTTCCCAACAAGACAGCAAGTCAAAAATATTCATAGTAAGGGAACGCAAAATATTGGAAGCCATTTTATTCGAAAATCAATAGCCATTAGATGATTATGAGGTTCCTTTGTCGAGTGCTCATTGGGAAGAAGCCACAGAATATTGTAGAACAAACAGGAAGAGAAGAGGAACAAACCGTAATTTTATTTTTATTTATTTCTACTGAAAATCTACAAGTTTTGTTTGATGAATTTTTACAACCAAAGCAATCATTTGTGCTTGATGCTCTCTCTCTCATACAGACTGAGATATCTATTTCTGCTGAGAAAATCACAATTAACAAAGAAATTTAAAAGCACTCAGAGAGCGCATACCTCTGCCAACACCATTGACACTAAAAACAATGAAAATCAGTTCATACATAGCTACAATGCAGGGGAGGTAACTAAGAACAATAAAGCAACAGATTCAGGTAAAAAACAAATTTTTTTAAATATGAGTTATATTCGTGAAAAATCAAATGCCTATATTTGTTTTCTGTTCTACTACAAAGACATCAGCAGCAATAGTAGTAGAGATGTAGATGCAAACACGCTGACACAAACTAGTGATCAATTTAGCATAAACTTACATTGCAAATTGAACCCCCCACTAAAAAAACAAAAACAATTTTTCTAGGCATAACAAAGAGCAAATGTTGGAATTTTCATTGGTATGGCCCGTACACATGATTCATACATAGCCAGCCAGCCAGGCTGGCAGACCAACTTGATAACAGTTACACCCAAAAATTAAACCAATTCTTCCTTAGTCCATGGCCCATCCTTCCACAAAATGTCATTGATATCCTTGAGAGATATTGTGTGGACAATACATAATACAATATTAAAAAAATGAAAAATATCACTCGATTGGGAAAAAAAAAAAAAAAAAAAAAAAAAAGATTCCATGATCCACCCAAAATGTTAACCAATTCTTCCTTACCCCATGGCATAGGCTTCCAGAAAATTTCATTGAAATTCATTAAGAACTTTGGGAGATATTGTGTAGATAGACGGACAGAGGTGAATACATACATATGCTTCTAACTTTCAAATGGTTCTTTTGAAGATTGAACACCTTGTTTGTTTTGTTAACACAATGTTTCAGCCGATCCATTCTTTGACCTTCATGTGTAAAATCTGAGTGTGATGGGATAAACAGAAGTTTTAAAGTGGATAACCCTTATAATGCAGAGCCCGGGTGTTTCTGTATCTTTGTCTTGTCAGGTTTAGGTCTGTTGAGAAGCAGATACCACATCGGGTTGAATTCCGCATTTGTCTGACTGATGCATTTACTAGACATGTTGATATGAGCTGTTTCTTTGATTTTTCTCTGCTTCCAACAGCGTTATCTGTCAATAATTTGGACTTCCTCCCAGAGAGGAAAATGGCCGACCACATCTGGAGAGAGAAAGGCGACCATCTTCCTCTCCGGGATGGAAGGTCATCCAGTCCATAAAATTGGGCAGAAGTGGGGGGATAAACAAACTTGTTTTACGGATTTAAAAAGATTTGATTGGAATAATAAACTTTCCTTTTACCATCTTTCATGTTTTTTCTTTTTTAATGTACGAGTTGATTACAAAAGATCTGAGAATGAGAATTACAATATCAGAAAAAAAAAATAGAATATTTGAATATAGTGGATGACAAATCACGTGGAAAGAGTTCGACCACTCCCATCCGATTGATTGTTTTTCACCAATTTACTGACTTCGAATTAGAATTCCAATCTGCACATAAGATTATTGAGAAACAAATCTTATATTAGAAAACGTCAACAAAAACTGTCAACATAGGTTTCATCAGTTATCAAGTCGGTCTGCCTGGCTATGTTTGTATCACGTGCACAGGCCATACCAATGGAGGTAGAGGGCTGAAAATTCCAACATTTCCTCCTTATTATTATGTCTTTAAAAAAAAACTTTTTTGTTTTTTAAAAATTCCCCCATAATCATTTTTTAGTAGTTCAATTTGCAATGTAAGTTTATGCTAAATTGATCACTAGTTAGTGTCCACTCGTTTTTGGAAAATTCAGACTTTTTTTTTTAGTGATCACTGCCCCAAAAAATGTGAGAGAAATAACTTATTCATTGATCACCCCCTTTTTCCAGAAAACAAATATAGGCATTTGATTTTTCATGAATATAACTTTTTTTTACCTGAATCTGTTGCCTTATTCACTATTTTTATTAAATTTGACTAGTTTTTACCTTCATCCTAATTTTAGTTGCTTTTATACAACTTATTAACTAAAATTAGGATGAAGGTAAAAACTAGTCAAATTTAATAAAAATAGTGTATTATAATACTTCATCCAATAATAATAAAGACTGCTTATTGTCTTTAAATTATTAAAAAACAGAAAATATGAAGAGTTGTAGAAAATTGACAGAAAAATAAATTTTGTTTGAAGTATATATTTTTTTTGTTTGAAATAAATACATTTATACTAATGATGTATCGGAATATCAATCCGATTGGATATCCGGCGCCGGATTCACATGGTGGCAGGGATAATCTTTTGTGAATCCGGCACCAGATATCCAACCGCATTGATATTCCAGTACATCACTAATTTATACTAAAATATATATTTGTATAATTCATCAATACATAAATAATCACATCATATTTGACAGGTACTATGCTAGTAAATAGAATATTTGAATATAGGGGATGTCAAATTGCTTAACTTGGAAAGCGTTCAACCACTCCCATCTGATTGGGTTTTTACTGATTTATTGACTTTGAATTAGAATTTTCATCCATACAAAAGATTATTGATCAACAAATTTACAAATAATTCCTTTTGAAGATAAATCAGAGTATAAAACACAAATAGAATTGCAGACGAAATTAGGGAATCAAGCAGGGGCGGATCCAGGATTTTGAGTAGGGTGTGGTCCAAGTGGAAAAAGTTATTTTTACAAATAAATACGTGAAAAAGAAAACAAATTTGAAACATCAAAAACAAGAAAGTAATATGTCATCAGGCATTTTTCATTAACATTTGAGTTGTAGCTTTTAGCACTAGAATTGACAAAGAAATTTACCATAGAACCTATAAATAAAAAAAACTTTTATAAAGAATAAGACGGAAGACCTTTATTATTATTGGATGAAGGCTTACTCTTTATTTCCGATGGTGCTGTTATTCGTTGCCATAGAAACAGTGGCCTGAATTAACAAGTTGTATAAAACAAACAAAAATTCTAATGAAGGAAAAAACTAGTCAAATTTAATAAAACTGAAGACGGAGGACATTTTATTTACATTAGATGAAAAACAAAATAATAATTTGTTTTTAAGATTAATTTATGATTACTTGGGATTATTTGGATTTTTTATTTATAAAAATTTGTTTATCTAGGTAATGCTTGTTGTTATAGTCATAATCTAAGAGTGACTAAGCATAAAAACAAATGAAGACCAAAAAATTGTCAAAAATTGCAACATATTTATAATCTATTATAAGTTTTACATTGTTTATTATGAATAAAAAGAAACTAGCATTTCAAGGGAAATTATGAATCACTGCCACCTATATATACTGTGATCACTAAAAAGAATGTCTGAATTTTCAAAAAATGCATTTTCCCTACTCATTGAGGGGAGTGTGTGTACAAAATTTCAAGTTTTTACAATGAACGGTTAGGGCTGGGCAAAATCCTGATAGAGAAATGTTAGATAGATAAATAAATACATCTAAATGTGTGAACACATGAATAACCTAAACCTTAGCGGTAGCAGTGATTAACTGTTATAAGTTTTACATGAATAAGATTACAAAAATGTGACAAAAACAATATTTATTTTTTCAAAATTAGTGAATAGCATCAAGCCATTTTACAATAAGAATCAAGAAGGAGTGCATTTTTGTATAGAGATGATTTTTTTTTTTTTTTAAATAAAATTTTTTTTAAAAATTAGTTGCATAATTATCCCCCCTCCCCCCGCCCCCTGCATAAAAAAGTCAAGTATTTATGCAACCCCCAATAATTTTTACGTGACCACATCTGGGGTTTGAGAAACCCTGCCTTAAAGCAGAGGAGAAACAACGCCAGTAAATAGTCATAAAGTGACCAGACTGTTTTTAACAATTAGGCCTTTTATACTGTCTGAGTCAGTCTCGTGATTTTTATTCACCCTGATAATTGCAAAATATAGGATCAAGTGTTGGCATGGCTATCACAGGCCAGATTCCTGGCTTCATCCACTTCATATGTAGCCACTTAGTTTAATAGAAAGAAAAAAAAACCATAAATATAAACTACTATTTTTAAAAGTTTATTCATAGAAAGATACACAAATTTTATGCCAAGATTTATAATATATAATAGGACATTTGACTAACCTTCAAAACTGGAGTCAAATTAGAAGCCAAAAAGAAAAGCTTCTCACTCAAAAGTTAAAAGTGAAGCTGGATACGAACATCAACCATATTAGTTTTTTCTGGAATATTCGAGTGGCCACACATGATAAGTGCCCAATGCACCATTTTTTTTTAAAGTTGATATTTTTCGTTTTTAGAGCTACAATTTTATTGTTTTATTATTATTTTAAAGCTTGAACACTCTGCATTATGATTCATAGAGTGTTCAAGCTTCCAAATAAAAAAAACTGAGCATTGTAGCGCTAAAAATAATGAAAATATCAACTTTTTAAAAATGGTTCGTTGGGCACTTATACGCGACCACTGATTTAAACAAGGACACAGAAGTAATACAGGGTTTTTCAAAAAGGATGCAACCGTCTTTTTGAAAACTTTTATTTAAACTTTTTTTAAATCTAAAAATTATTTTTTTAAAGACACAAATTACAAAAAGAACCAAAATACACATACATTTTAACTTTACAACAGATGTTGAAAGTGATTGCCTTTAAAACTTTTATTTAAACTATTCTAAATATAAAAATTATTTCCTTTAACTTTTATGCAGGTTCATCCCCTTTTCATTACATTGGAAAATGACATGTGACAACACAAAAGAACGAATGCTCAAATGAGGTTAACGCATGAGGCAATCATTTCAACTGCTAAATACTGTTGTCCTGAGTACAGTGTTGCCACATCACTAATATTGTAGCATAAAATTTATGTGCACATAAATTCTACCCTCTTATTCTTAGGGTTAAGTCCTTTATGAAATACCCTGTATTATCCAGATTTATTATTAGATGAAGCATTGTCAACGATTATTAATTTTTGACTAGTATTTCTTTCATCTTAATTTTACTTGCTTTTCATCTAGTGGTATTAGTAGTAATATTATCTTGATATATTTCTATTAGATGAAGCATTGTCAACCATTATTCATTTTAACTAGTATTTTCTTTCATCTCAAACTTGTTGCTTTTTATCGCAACTTTACTCAGGCTGTCAATCTACGGTTGCGAATAAACAGCGCAGATCGGAAATAAAGAATAAAGGATAAGCTCTAGGTGAGACAAACTCGCATCCCTTTTACCTTGAGAAGCTGCCTATGTATGGCACTGCTCTACCAGCTGAGCTAATAGAACTCTTACGGCTGGCAGAAGTTACTACTACTATAACTAGGGTACGTAAAACAATAACAAATATGGTGCCAAACGATCAGGGAAATAGGAGTTTACGGGTTAGATTTGATCTTCAGCCTACTATATAACAGCAACACTTAACCCACACTTACAGTGTCGGCCATAAATGAATACACCCCTACCACGTTTTTGTAGAAAGTTAATTTTCTTCTAAACCAAACATAGGATTTTATTATTTCTAGTGGAATATTACACAATCAAAACAGATATTATCAGGTATTATTTATGACCAAACTCTACAGCATTGAAACTGTTAGCAAAAATATTTTTTCAGGAGGTATGACTCGGCAGTGGATTGAACCATGGCCTACCAAACTGGAAGCGAGCACTCTACCACTTAGATGAATAACACTTAATCAGAATTGATTACCTAACATTTAATCCTACCCAACAGATAAACCCTTAAAATCATGGCAATGAGTGCAAAACAAAGCATTACTAGTAAAAATTATTGTTAATCCATTAATTATATCAAAGTAGCGAAATTGGTGTTAGACCCCCCCCCC
>VCCN01001082.1:1356688-1369678 GCA_006491835.1 Architeuthis dux | reverse complement strand
ATATATATGCAACTCTGTAAAGGATATGGTGAACAGGATTTGTGCTGCTCTTGTTGCTTTTGGAAGACTATCCCACCGCATATTCAGAAACCAAAACATAAAACAACAAACTAAATAGTGTTTCAAGCTGTCATTGTTTCAACTTTACTTTACGGAAGCAAAACATGGATAATGTACCATTGAGTCATCAAGAAACTTGAGCACTTTCACCAGCAAAAGCTTCGATCAATCATGAACATTAAATGGAAGGACTATGTCAACAACTTTGCTGTCCTTGGAAAAGCTCAAATCAACACCATCGAAGCCACTATTATCAAACAGCGACTCAGATGGACAGGCTATGTGCGTTGTATGAGTAACACCAGACTTTCCCCGACAGATCCTCTAGCAAACCTGGCACCAGCAAAAGACCCCATGGCTGCCCTCTGTACCATTACAAAGATCAGCTCAAACAGACTATGACCAAGATCAACATCAACCCAGAAACCTAGGGAGAACAAGCAGCAGATCACAAACTCTGGTGTCAAACTATCCGGACTGCTGCAAAACTATTTGACCGAGAAAGTCATAGAAATAAAGTGGACATACAACAAAGACGAAAAAGACAAAGCCCAAAAGAAATAAAATACTTAGAAACGAGAATAGCCAACTATATATACTATATTATAAACAGATTGATTTTATTGAGACTGCTTGAAAACTATACATTTACATTTTCGAAATGCAGGGCCTAAACGTTTTGCAGATAAAAACGTTTTGCAGATAAAACAAAACAAAAGAAGACTAAAACAACATATAAAAGCAAGAATTTTGAAATGAATTATGCAATTATTAGCCATTCTTGCATCTGAATTACACTAAAATTGCAGAGCTTCCAAGATTTTGCCTAGAAACCAGATTAATATGCTTTTGTGCAAATATTCGACTGCTGAAAATGATATATTTTTATCATCTCAGACTGCTAAAATGTAAGGAATTTTAGTCCTGAGATGCTAGGAAATTCAAAACCCCCAGCTGCATTTGGTTTGGTTACCCCTTGGCCCTCCCCAAACATTTTCCCTTGTTACCGCCCTGAATTCTCAATTGTCTTTCATCAAGGGATCTTACAAAGCAAAAACGTAACCAATATTCTGACTCTACACAACTCGATTCTGTTCTTCAATTCCAAATTGCTCTTCTGTCAAGCAAAGAATTGAACATTTGGCCAGTTAAAACTATTTTTATTTTTTTAAAAATATTTTCAAAGACAGATTTGGTTTTGTTTGGCAAATAACATTTTGAAAGAAACATCAAAGACAGATTTAAAGAAAACTTTATTTTCCTGTTCCGTTCAGATATTTACTCAGTCTAGTCTGGCACAAGGCAGCAAGAGTGAGACACCCAGTGGGTAAAGAACTCACTTGCAGTTCTAAAACAGCAATAAAGTTGCATACGGCACATGGTGTTCTTAAGTGGTCACCCATCTAAAGACTGACCAGGCTTGACACTGCTTGACTTCAGTCATAACACAAGAACCAGTGTTTCTTAAATTGGTGAATGAGTCACCCAAGGGTGAATGAAATTATTTGGGGGGGTGAATGAAACATGAAGGGTGAAAGACTTAATTTACTTAGATATTTATATTTTTCCACTTAATAAAGTAATTTTTGTAGTAAACATTGAATAAGAAAACACCAAAATTTCAGTGATTTTGCCTAGAAACCAGATTAATATATGTTTTTGTGCAAATATAATCGACTGCTGAAAATGATATATTTTATCATCTCAGACTGCTAAAATGCAAAGGATTTGGGTCCTGAAATGCTGCTCAGCAGACCCAAACCCAGACAAGACGAGGACAAAGAAGCACCTGAATCCTACATTATATGGGTTACTTCCTTTGAAATTAAAAAACCTTCTGTTTACCCCCATCACATTCGGATATTACACCTGAAAAAGCCAAAGAATGGATCGGCTGAAACGTTGTGTTAATAACAAGAGGGAGTTCAATCGCCCGAAGAACTATTTGAATCTAATTGTAAGTTCTAAGATTGTTTGCTAAATTTATGTAAACTAGAAAAATTCTAATAATTTTTTGTGCTAATTTTTTGACACTCCTAGTTTTCTTTACATAATTTTAGGATATTCAAAAAAACATGAATAATGAATAAACACTTAAATGAGTAAATTTATGCCTTTTGCTCATGGTAGAAAATGAATTAAAATTATACACAGTAGAGAATAAGATGAAAATACACAAACGCATAAGGAAATTTAGTCAATAAAGACTTAAGGGTGAATCACACTGAAATAGTTTAAGAAACACCTGATATAACCTCAAACTTCCTGCCTCATTCAGATAAGCTCATTGTTCTAACAATACAGCTGAACATGTCCATTTTCAGATAACCCTTCCCTATTCTTCTGAACATTTTTTTCCTTTCATGAGCTGCGTGACATTTTTTTTCAGGCGCTGAGTATCTTCTTTCAATCGATCAATGGAGACCACCATCTGTTTTCATCTCTTGACCTTTTCTTATGGCCAGTGTCTCAGACAAAAACAAATGACAAATCTTTGTTTTCATTTGTCTAGTTAGGAAGAAGAAGCAGAAGTGGTTATCTCCCTTGTAAAAATCATGGACACTTCTTCAAAATGTTCTTTGTTATAAGTTATAACACAAACAATGAGATATCAGGGAACTCCTCTGATCATTTGATTTTATCAGCCATCCAATTTTATTTCTTGTATGTCACTACTTCATATTTTAGAACCATTTTTACATTTTGTCACTATTAATCAATGTTAATAAACCTTTCACCTTATCTCAGTCAGAGGTATAGCTGAGGAAGGGCTATTTGAAAAGGCTCCCAGGGAGCGTCCCAAATGCTTTATAAATTATAGTTCACGTACTGCATTTCTACTGACATTATACAATAACAAGGATATATTTGTACATACATGGATTGCATAAGTAATAATTCAGCCTTTGGTGTTGTTTTTCACTAATTAAGTGATAATGCATGTCTATTTATTGCAAATTTTCCATTTTCATCAAATCCCACTAAATGTTGGAGGGAGCCCCTCAAGGAGCCAAGCCCACAACCCCCACCCCCGGACCCCCAAATCTCTAGCTACGCCACCGCTGGATGTTTTTTGTGCAAATGTGAAAATGAATGTTGAGTTTGTAGTTATATAAGAAGCAAGAGATATACTCGTCTGTTTGCAGTGTTTTCACTCATCTCAAAGAAAATACCTCTGGTCTCCAATGGAGGTGGGTCCCCAAAAGTTTTATAAATAGTAAACCTACTGCATTTCTACTGACATTATACAATAAGGATATATTTGTACAGACATGAATTGAATAAATAATTTCAGCCTTTGGGATTGTTTTCACCAATTAAGTGATAGTGCATGTCTATTTATTGCAAATCTTCATCAAATTTCACTAAAAGTTGGAGGTGGAGCTAAGCCAGGCCTTCAAATATCGAGCTATCTCTCAGTTTCTGTTTAGAGCAGCATTATTGAAGCTATCTGATCTTGCGGACTGGCAAGGTTCCCCCGCCCAATGTGTCAGGGACCAGTAGCATATCTGTGCCAAATTATTATTCATACGTGATCAGTAAAATATTAATTGAACATTCGTAGTAACGTAAATTTTCATTGGAAATTTGTCATGTCTAGGAGATACAGCAGCCCGTGGTTCACATATCAGTACTGGTATGCATACCACACTTTGAATAGAAGTAGTTTAGAGCACTGGATATAGAGCAACCATTTGCATGGCTTGATTTGCAATCCTTTGTTCGTGGGTTCAAGCCTCACTGGGGGCTTTACAAATGTGTCTTTTTGCCAAAGTTGCTTTTATCTAAATTCCAATTGCTTTTATTTTTTCAACAACTGAAAACTTACATTTTGCCAGGTAGGTCTCATATTTAGGATGTGGGGGTGGTGTAGTGGTTAACGACCCAGACAATGGAATTGATGAGCCGATGCCGTTTACATTTACTTCATACTACGGACGAATCCTACAAAGCTATGTGTAAAATAGATGGGCATATTGGCCTCTCTAGACTTGGGAGGCAATGTCTAGGAGAAGGACAACTCTGAATTCAAATATGCCCACAAATAAAAGTAAACAGAATTCAAAACCATGCTCACCAGAAAATAGAGGCAACGAGTGAGCACAATTAGCCACTACCTTCCCCCAAAAAACAACATGACCATACAATCGTCATGGGAGGGGAAGGGAAAGGCCTTTGTCCAGCAGCGGACCTGAAACGGCTGATGATTATATGGTCTAGGACAGGGGTTCTCAACCTTTTTGGCTTCACCGCCCACTTTCACATGGAAATGCTTTCTATCGCCCACCTGTATAGTAAATATTCAAAAGGATACCAAAAAATGTTCAACTCTTACAAAACAATAAAAATGTTCAACAGCTTTCACGTTACAATATTCTGTAATGAAAGTAATGTAAAGTAGTAACATCGAATGTTTGGCACACATATCCATTTTTAGATATCATCAATGCGATCCCTGTGTCCGGTACAATGCAGCTAGTGCAGAAACATCGGATTTTAAATTAGAAAAATGTTGCTGTTGACTCAATTTTTATTGGCAATTCAAACTTTAATACTCAAAATCCTACACCGCCCACCATAATTTCAAAACGCTCATTCTGTGCACAGTTGCCCACCGCCCACCTAGGAGATAAACGTTACAAATCCACATCAAATACTTTGCCAAAGAATTCTACAAACAAAAAGTTTCTAAGAAAATAACAACCAGATTAGCAGAGAGAAATTTGGACATGAACTTGTGTTTATCATTCTATGGGAATGGTAAACACAAGTTTAACACAAATACGTGGCCTGAAAGCCTTGAAAATAACTCAAGTATTTCCCATTTTCAGAGATGTAATCAGTTATATACAGGAACTTGTCAGGTTATCATCTCATCAGGACACTCAATTTCAATGTTAGTAACATCGTCGTACAGACCTCGACCGCCCCCATTGGTGCCATACAAGCAGTTATAATCATAATAATATAATGTCCAGTGTACAAGTGGCTACTTTGCTGAAGAATTCTACAAACAAAAGTTTCTCAAGAAAATGACAACATTTATTCAAAACAATAATAACTAGCATTCCAAGGGAAATTATGAATCACCACCACCCGTATATGCTGTGTGGGGGGTAATCAATTAAAAAGTTGGAAAAAGGGGTGATCAATGAATAAGTTACTTCTCTCACTTTTTGTTGGGCAGTAACCTAAAAAAGGTCTGAATTTTCAAAAAAACAAGCAGACACAAACTAGTAACCAATTAAGTATCAACTTCAAAAAACAAGTATAAATGCTGCTGGACACAAACTAAGGGATCAATTTAGCATAAACTTACATTGCATATTGAACCCCACTCTAAAAGCCTATTTAGAAGGGAATTTTCAAAAACAAAATAAACATTTTCCCTACCCATTGAGGGGAGTGTGTAAGTGCAAAATTTCAAGTTTCTACTATGAACGCTTAGGGCTGGGCAAAATTGGAAAAAGTGGTGATCAGTGAATAAGTTACTTCTCTCGCCTTTTGTTGGACAGTGATCACTAAAAAAGGTCTGAATTTTCAAAATAAAGTGGGTACAAACTAGTGACCAATTTAGTATAAACTTACATTGCATATTGAAACCCCCCTCTAAAAACCTATTTTAGGGGGAGAATTTTTTAAAAAACCCAAAAACATTTTTCCCTGCTCATTGAGGGGAGTGTGTGTGTGTGTGCTAAATATCAGGTTTCTACAGATTTCTACTAGGAATAGTTAGGGCTGGGCAAAGTCCGGATACATAGATAGATACATATAAATGTCAGAACACATGACTAACCTAAATCCAACAATAAACCAGTGTTGTTGGTAGTGGTGATTAATAACCCATTACTCAATTCATGATCAACTAGAAAGCACTCAGAGAGTGCATACCTTTGCCAACGTCATACACTAACTAAAAACTGCACAATTACAGACAGAAATTAAGGTGAGTTTGAAAATAAATAGGAAGGTTTACACAATGATTCAGGATTATAAGCAACATTCCATTTTGATTCGTAAAGTTTTCAACTGGAAGTCAAAGATATTTTTCCAAAACTTCTTTGTAACTAGAAAGCACTGAATGAAAATCAGTTCATATATAGCTATAGTGCAGGAGAGGTAACTGTAAGTTTTGATTTTTCAATTTTCGGACTATTATCTTAATATATGAAAACATCTCTCAGTTGAGGAAAGAAATTCCTGGATCCACCCCCAAATTTAATCAATTCTTCCTTAGCCCATGGCTCACCCTCCCACAAAATGTCTTTGAAATTCATTGAGTACTTCTGGAGATAGTGTGTGGACAAACATGAGTGAATACATAAAAAAAATAACTTAATCGAAAAAGAATTCCTTGATCTGCCCAAAAATTTAACCAATTCTTCTTTACTCTATTTGGTTGGAAGAGGTAGATGTATTCACTTGTGTGTCTGTCTATCCACACAATATCTCCAAAAGTTCTGATTATTTTTTCCACATGAAAAAGTGAAATATGTTTTGAATTTTGTTTCAGTTTCCAAACCTATTTGGTTGGAAGAAGTATATGTCTTCAGTTGTGTCTGTCTCTCCGTCCGTCTGTCTATCCACACAATATCTCCAAAGATTTTTCCACGTGAAAAAGTGATATATTGTTTTGAATTTTGTTTCAGTTTCCAAACCTATTTTTCATCTCTGCCAACAAAGTTAGAAGAGGTACATGTAGTCACTTGTGTCTGTATGCTTTTCAGAAAATTTCATTGCCCACACAATATCTCTGAAAGTTCTCAATGACATTTTGTGGAAGCCATAGACTCAGAACAATTTGATCAAAAAAGCTAACTTAAACAATTCTTGGATCTGCCTCCAAAATTTGATCAATTCTTTCTGAGTCCATGGCCCACCTTTCCACAAAATGTCATTGAGAACTTTCGGAGATACAGTGTGGACATGATGTAAGGAAGAATTGGTTAAATTTTGAAGAGGTATATGTAGTCACTTGTGTCTGTCTGCCCACATGATTTCTTCTTTACTCCATGCCCACCGTTTCAGAAAATTTCATTGCTCACCCAATATCTCTGAAAGTTCTCAAATGACATTTTGTGGAAGGACAGGCCTTGGATTCAGAAAGAATTGATCAAAAAAGTTAACTTTAAAAAATTCTTAGATCTGCCTCCAAAATTTGATCAATTCTTTCTGAGTCCATGGCCCACCCTTCCACAAAATGTCATTGAGAACTTTCAGAGATACAGTGTGGGCATGGTGTAAGGAAGAATTGGTTAAATTTTGAAGCGGATCAAGGAATTCTTTTTCGATTGAGAGTTATTTTTTTTTTCATAGGTTTATGTATTTACTCGTGTTTGTTGGCAGATTCAGAAATTTCTTAATTTAACTCCTCTACATCGTATCTATATATGAACCGATATTCATCCAGTTTTTAGTGACAATGGCGTGGGCAGAGGTATACGCTCTCTGAGTGCTTTCTAGTCCCCAGTGAAATAGTAGAACTGTGCAGTTTGAATAAATGCCTAATGGATCTCGATTTATGGATAATATTGATTGTCAATGTTGGGAGGTCAGAGTTTGCATAGACGAAAAATGTTTTCTCCATGAACAGAAATGTAATGTTGATATGAAAAAGGGAAAAACACATCAGATATTGAACGACGCAGAAGAGACGGACGATGGAAAATGGAGGGTACAAGAAGAGGAACAGAAACAGATCGATAGGATTTAAAATAGTTTTAGTCAAAGTCAAATTGGTTATTATTGTTTCCAGAAATATTCAGTTTGGCTTCGTAACAAAATTAATAAAAAGTTATGAGCGTCTTTTCGTGAAGTTTTGAACAGAAGTTATCACTTATTCCACATGTAAGAGTGAATTATATTGTTTTGAATTTTGTTTCAATTTTCAAACCTATTTGGTTGGAAGAGGTATATGTATTCACTTGTCTGTCTTTCCGCCTATCCACACAATATCTCCAAAAGTTCTCATTATTTTTTCCTCCTGTGAAAAAGTGAAATATGTTGTTTTGAATTTTGCTTCAGTTTCCAAACCTATTTGGTTGGAAGAGGTATATGTATTCACTTGTCTGTCTGTCCGCCTATCCACACAATATCTCCAAAAGTTCTCATTTTTTCCACGTGAAAAAGTGAAATATGTTGTTTTGAATGGTTTCAGTTTCCAAATCTAGTTTTTTACCTCTGTCAACAAAGTTGGAAGAGGTATATGTATTCACTTGTGTCTGTCTGTCCATGATTTCTCAAATGAATTTCAATGAAATTTTGTGGAAGGTTGGGCCATGGGTTACAGAAGAGATCAGAGATTTTCTTACTATTCTACAGGATAAATGGTTAAAAAATGAACAGCTAAATGTCAAGGGAAATAACACAATATCTGTACATTTACAGTTCTCTCACTTGTTTTTTTAATATTTTTTTCATTCAGTTTTTAGTGTACAGCATTGGCAGAGGTATGCACTCTCCAAGTGCTTTCTAATATTCAATGAATAAGAACTTAGAAATAATTAAAATAACTATATTGATGCTATTATATTGAATAACAATACAGTCTAATACTCGTTTAAGGATCGTTGAAGAAATAGAGACAAAGCCATTGTCTCATGTGACACAGAGAGCAACTTTGCTTTTGTCCGTTAATTGCATTTCAAAACATTAACAATAAAAACGCCAGCCATTTCTTTAATTATTCTGATGAGAGTCTAATTATGAAAATGATAATTGGCTATTATAATAAGTATAATTGATTTATAATAATTATTTAATTGATAATAGCTAAATTAAATTTTGTAAGCTGGAAAAATATGGCAAAATTTCAGTTGTCATAATGACAGTCAGGATAGAGAATTATTGTAAAAATGCCAGGTCTTTGTGATTTAAGACGAGTTGTTGGTAATCTATGATATTATTCTGCATGCGTTTTAACGTTACGCTTTCAATAATAACATAAGGAAAAGGTTAGATAGTTTAATAAGAGGGTAGGAAGAGAGATGGCAGAAAAGAAAGTTAGGTAGTTTAATAAGATGGAAGGAAGAGAGAGGGCAGAAGAGAAAGTTAGGTAGTTAATTAGGAGAGTAGGAAGATTTTTTTCGCATATATATGAAACTAATCCAGGTTAGTATAAAATTTAGATAAAAACATGGATGGGTAACAAAAATTGGATGGGATAAGGAAGAGGATGAGAAGATACAGGCATAGGGTGAGAGAAGAGCAGAGGCATGAGATAATCTTAGTTATCAAAACCCATGGAATTTCTAGGGGTTCAGCTAGTATTCAATGAATGTTTTAGACTATCCTCATCCTTGTTTCATGTAAAAACAACAAAGATAAGGATAAACCCAAAAATTAATTGATCATACAAGTCTTTTATAAGATTTTATTATTAATTTTACTTTTATCTGTTTGGTTTTTGATTGATTGTTTTGTTTAACAGCACATCGACCTTTGGTGGGTCATTTAGTGCCGAATTCAGTAGGGGGTGGGGGGAGATCCCATGTGCCTGTGACTAGAGACTTGAGGGGGGAGAATCCCAAATTCCTGTCACTTAGACAAATGCCACGAAGACCGGGTTAAGCTGGTCAGTGGTCAAAAGCTCAGGACGAATCCCGAGCATGCTAATGGTGATCGCCTCCCGACCAGCTGGCCAAGATATTCTGTGCAACTTCTCCCAGATATCCAGAGATACCCGAGCATGCCACAAGGACCCCCGAAGGGCCGTGGTTCTCTGAACTTCGAGGCCATGGCGGTTTCGAAGAACATATACTACACTTTGATCTTAGCCAAAAGGTGAGAGCTAACGATGTTCCTTATCAGTTTGGTTATTTGATATTAATTTTCTACAACATCAAAGCACCTAACAGGGTTATCAGAACTTGAAAGAAGGAATTCTGGCATTATAGTTACTGTATTACCCAGCGTCAAAGACTCCAGCCTAAAGGATCCACCCCAATTTTGAAAAATAAAAATCTCAAAGTATAAAAAGGTCCCGGAAGGAAAACTTATTTTGATTACCATATTGTCTATCTATTGCAGTTTTTTTTTTATCAACTATCTGTATTTATCCCCTAGTAATATACCTAAATTACCTCCAAAAAGCTTTTATTTTTAATATTTCAATTAATGCCTATTTCTTGTGTGAGCTCAAAAAGGGCAAAAAGATAAACCAAATGGAACCAAACATGTTTTTAGAACCAAAAACATTGTTTATATTTTATAAACAAAAACTAACAAACAGATCACCCATAACACATTACAACAAGGTCTTCATCCCTCCAATACAAAATTTCATTGAAATATCTTTAAAAATAAAGAAGTTATCCAATTTTAAATGAAACAATACCTGACCATATTGCCCCAAACTGGTTTAAGGATGGTAAATTGCCCCATGAAATAAAGCTCAGAAGTGGACGACCATCATGGCTTAAAACAAGGGGAGAACCCAACCACTAGCACCCAAAAACTTTCAGAAGAGCTAGGAGATCATCGAAAGATACCATATGTAGAACATTACATAATAGTGATGTACCAGAATATCAATCCGGTTGCATATCTGGCACTGGATTCACAAAGAAATTTCACTGCCACCAGTTTCAAATTTTAGCCACCCAATATTTAACAGACGTGGATTTATTTTACTTTGGAATCCATGGATTCGGATATCTGATATTTTATGATTCCGGGGCCATATATAAACGATCCGGTTTGATATTCTAGTACATCACTATTACGTAAGCTCCAAAAACAAATATACCTGAGATCTCAAGAGATTCCCCATGATTTTTAAAAAAAAAAAAAAATACATTTGATACACCCCAATAAATTTGAAATTGTGGGGTTCAAGTTTCTGGCTTACTGCTAATTAGGTTTTAATTAGAGTGTTTGGGCGTTTTTGCCGGAAAGGAACTGCACAATTCATATATGTAATAGTAAATGCAAAGTGTCTTGTTAAAGAAAAACAAAATAAAAAAAATAAACAGGTTGTGTAAAAGCCGGTTTTAGACTGAGTAGGGCAGTAAGTTTTCTAACTATGAGCAGGACTACTTTGTCACTAGTTTTACGTCAGATTCTATTTATAAAGATGATCCTTTGAAATGTTAACCTTGTGTGGTGTCCTTCAAATTTCGGGTAGGTGGACATTCTGACCACCATGACCACTTAAGGCTTTGTATTGGTGAGAGGCATTAGCCGATAATTATTAAAGACTTTGATTTGATGACCTCGGATCAACTGTCCGTTCTGTTATATGGGGTGGATGTGACAAATGAAAAATTGAATTACACGTGCACACACGCCGAGAATGATCATAAGAATAGAGGATGAAGATCTGGAAGAGGTTCAGGAATATAACTACTTAGGAAAGGTGATAAAATTAGAGAGAAAGATCATGAAAATGAAATAAAACGACGTATAATGATTGGTTGGAAAGCATTTAGTAGAAATAAAGACATAAATGAAGTGCTTCTCGCCAATATGCTTAAAACATAAAGTGTGCAATGAATTTATAATACCAGATATGACATACGGGTGCGAAACATGGAAATTAACAAAATCGTTTAGAAACAAACTCGCAAAGTCGCAGAAATATCAATGGAAAGAGCAATGCTGGGAATAACTAAGACAGGAGTAGGCAACCTACGGACCGCAAACCAGATCCGGTCTGCAAGGAAATAGCGGGATATTATTCTTACTTTTCAAAGATTCATTGTGACTTTTTAATAGATTTGAAAGATATCTTGATTGAAATAAATTGTGACTAAACTGAGTTCTGTGATTATTAATTGACATCTTTGGTTAAGCACAAATGATTTTCTAGCCTGCGTTATTCAGTGATTTGAGGCAAAATATAACTAGATGTATTTTAAGCTTTTTATGACATTTATCTGGCCCACCAGCCACTCATTGATACGCGATCCTGCACACAGAGGCAAAAAGGTTGCCGACCCCAGCCCGAAGAGATAGGAACAGGTCAACATGTATCCAAGTGCAGAGATCAAAGTAAGAGATATCATAAAAGTAATTAAGTGACAAAAATGGAGATAGGCAGGACACAGATAACAGATGGTGCAAAAGGTTGGTTGAATGGTGCCCAAGGGATAGCAAACACAGTGGGGGAAGACCAGACAGAAGATGGAAAGATGAGATAGAAGGGTTTGCTGGTAAGAAATGGCAGAGGTTAGCACAGTCATGGGAGGAGTTGGAAAATGCCTTTGTCCAACAGTGGACTTGAGATGGCTGATGATAATGATGATGATGACACACAACAACAGTATATTCACAATATAATCAACTCTTTGACAATTAAAATAACCCCTTAATTGAAAAACTATCAATTCACTCTCACAGGCATGAACTTAAAATCATGAAGTAAGAGAGCAAAAAAGCCTAAAACTAAGGCTAAAAACTTGATCACCTACAAACGTGTTTTTCAGCAGACAATCTTCTATCTAATAATAAGAAATGTTTCTGTCCATCTGTCACGTTTTAAAAATTAACATTTTTTGGTCAAGGGGTATAACTATTAAATGGTAAGGGAGAGTAGTCTCCTTTATTCATTTGCAAATGCATAAAAACAAATCCAGGTTCATTCTGGTCACATCAGATTGCACTAATTTTCTTGGCATAGATCTTTATTTCAAAATATATAACCTGAACGAGAGGATTGCGTAGAGGAAGAGAAAACTAACAAGAAATGCTGTCTACAAAGAAATAATTGGTTAATATGCATGCAAGTAATAATGTATTTTTATTAATTAAAGACAATGATCAATCGAAGTAATATGATGTTATTAAAGTGTTTCGTTAGGGTTGAACACTTCTTAAATCACTGCTTAAACAATACATCAGTTTTGGTAAATTTCCACCTAATATTACATAAGTTTTTTTTGTACACTTATGACTATTATCGGCTACATTGGCTCAGGATAGAAGAAAGAG
>VCCN01001082.1:1343171-1355222 GCA_006491835.1 Architeuthis dux | reverse complement strand
TATGAACGGTTAGGGCTGGGCAGTCTGGATACATAGATAGATACATATAAATGTAAGAACATACGAATAACCTAAACCCAGCAATAAACCAGTGTTGTGGGTAGCAGTGATTAACAGTCAAAGTAAGAAAATTCCTTGATGTGAAGTCAGATTTTTTTTAGGAATATAAGATAATACTAAACTTTAAAGGATACTGAAGTTCAGCTTGCCCGGGTGCCAGGAACCCTAGACCCGGCTGTCTATAAGTGTTGGTTTGCTCATTTCCTGTGTCTTTTAATCTCATAACAGATTAGATTTTTGGAAAAGTGTTTTAAATTGGAACTAATTCTTTCTTTTATGTATGCAATGAGCCCATGCAAAAAGTATGGCTTGTTTTTAGTGAATGTTTATTTTTTGTTAAAAAATATACCCCCAATACCTTTGTAGCTTATGCCACCCCCAATACCTTTGTAGCTTATGCCACCCCCAATACCTTTGTAGCTTATGCCAAGTTAACTACTCCATATGGAAAAGTTGATCAACTACACAAGGAAGGGCTGGTTTAACCATTAAGCATGTGCTTAGGGCACCAGAAGAGAACAGGGCACCACAGGTTTCTTTTCTTCTGAGGGTATTTTGCCTTATAGTGACCGGATCATATTTTCAATAAAACCTAATAGGCTATTGTAAATCCACTGTGAGAAAATGGTTAAAAATATTTATCCAATTTTGTTTGTTAACTATTTTTTGTAGGGGTCTTAAACCAAGAAGATTGTACTCTGTTTTAGTTTTTTTTAAGGATAGGTTGGCCAATAGAAAACAGTCATAATTTTTTTTTAAAGTGTTGAAAATTGGCATTTTATCCAGTTCGCTGGATATAAGTTGATAATTTGCTTATATTGCTTACTGCTACTTAAGTGAAAAATAAATGGCAGGGAAGAAACCGGATTTTTTTTTATCTCATATTTATTTCAACAATGGCATTCATTGTCTTAATCAGTGTTTTTTTTCAAGTCATTCCCCACTTTTGTCAATAATACTAGTATTCCCCCCTCCCTTCCATTTATTAAGTTGCAACAAAGAATAATTTGAAATAACAACTTTATTTTGCATATAATTAGACAGCTTTATACTAAGAACTAGTTTAATTTTATAATTGTACAGCTGCTGCTGTGTATTTGTTACTCAAAGAACACAAGCGAAAATAATTAGAACACATCATTTGAAATTCTAATTTATTACAAAAAGAATAAGAATTCTGCTATCGTAACTGATATACACATCAATATGATCTCTATTCTTGTTTTTTTACTACTAGTTCTTCGATTTGTGGGTCTATTACATTTACTTTGCATTAATGCCCTTTGGAAAGGCATGAATCGACTTCTCCCCTAGCTATGAGTAAATAGCAGGACAGTTGGAGCCCTTTAGCCCTGGGTGTCAGGCTGGAAACTCCACCCCGTGAAACCTACTTGCTGCTGACATTGCTCCAACATATTTTGTTCTGAGTTTTCTCACGGAAAGATTTTATGGATGTGGATCCTTGAATTCCAAACATTTACGAAAAATGAACACCCCAAGGCTGAGAAAAATCAAATTCTGTGAAGAGAACAGAAAGACAACGTAGAGGGATGAAAAATCAATTTTATCCAAGGACTTTGTGCCAACCTTTCACTCAGCAATAAAGAATTCATAATTTTCCTTCCAGAATATTTCAAAGAAAGATTCATAGTGTGAGGAATAAAAGCTAGCTGGAAATCTTTGTATCACCTACAATGACGTCTTGTTGCTGGATAGAACTAACATTTTCTAAAAAGCCTGGATGGTGATCACTTGAACATCCTCCCCATGACTGATTTCTAGGGGAAGGATATTAACCCATAAGAAACCAGACCCATTTTCTACTTGAAGGAACATTATGTGGGATTATGGGTAGGCAAGGATAAAATATAATATTATATAAGAGACTGTGCAGATCAATTAAATTGTATGTGACACTGGTATCAAAGTGGGTTCTTATGGGTTAATGCTATCAGCCGGTTATTGTTATCTTAAAGACCTTGTGCCAAAGTGATCACAATAAGTGGCTTCCTTTGCTTAATGTTATCTACAGGTTATTGTTATCTGGTACAGTACTTTTTATCCCTGCCATTCCCTGCCACTTCTTAACCCATACGAACCCAGACCCATTTCTACCTGAAGCAACATTATGTGGGATTCTGGATAGGCAAATTGATCCACACAGTCATGTGACTGCACCAAGATGTTCAGTAGATATCACTTAATACACTTCATGAGTTAAAATCAAGGATAATATATAATATTAATTACGAGACTGTTCAGATCAATTAATTGTATGTGACACCGGTGTCACTGGGTTCTTATGGGTTTTAAAATGATCGGGGTGGGGGGGTAAAGTGATCCTGGCTGTATGCACGACTTTTTAAAGGAATACCTACAGGAATTTGTGGCATGACCAAGGCCTTCCATAAATATATACTGTAGGCCTTGGGCATGACAGATTTGGCAATAATGCATTTAAAAGATTTATGCAGTCATGAGTGAACAATATCTTTTAATTTTATTTAAAATGAATAAACCATTTTTAAAATGTTTTAAATAAATTTTACATAATCTTTTTATAATGTAAAGTTGGTTATAACAAAATTTACAATAATGAACGTAAATTTATAGCAATAAATGTAAGCAGTTCGAATTTTTATATCCTTTGCTTAATGTTTGTTTTAAATTGTTATCTAAAAAGGACCCTGTCCCAAAATGATCACAAGAAGAAGTGGTTAACTCTGCAAGTTACTAGGTCAGTTAGTTAGTTTGAAGTCTATGTAGTAGTACAAAGTTTTTATTTATCTATTTGCTCATAGAAGACAAAGACACCATGCCGTCAAAATTCCACAGCTCTATGAACTTGAATAAAACACCTGATTATAATGCTAAGAAGAAGAGGCAATTCTTGAAGAAGAAAAGCGTGGGCGGGGTGTATAAATCGCATATTGACCGACAGGCGAGCGCAGAGCTTCTAGTTCTACACGTGGTCCGTTGTTGTTTTGCACCTGACCCACCCACCAGATCAATTAAGCATCGATTATATCGTCTACATTTCCCCCAATCAATCAATCAATCAAGATTTTATTTCTGTTTATGATGGCAATTATTTTTTATTCTGAAATTTAACAAATTTATTGATTTGAACAGAAAAGGCGATTAGTTTTTCTTATCAAAAATAAGAGGACGATTTTCTTTTTTATTTCGATGTGCGTGACAAGATTGTGAATGATGGTTATTTTCTCCTACACACAAGGGCGGGTTTAAAGTATGTGTGGGCAAGAATAAAGAAAAAAAAAGGTAAATGACCGGAATAGATTCGCAAATTATTAAAAACATTCATATAACATAAACAATATTATTCATAACACTCTAAAACAGTGTTGCCAAGTCAAAAAATATTTTCGCGCTAGTTTGACTGCCAAAAAGCGCTAGATTTTTTTAAATTGCAAAAAAACACCAAAAAGACGCTAAAATGGTCAAAAATAGCCAGAATGTTTTAGGCGAAAACGCGCTTTTTGCAATGCTAAAACAAGAAACGCGCTAAATTGGCAACACTGCTCTAAAATGCATATACACCTAACACCTGAAACTACCGACAACATTTTTTATAAAAATTCATTTGAGGTTTTACGAGGGGGTTCAATCAGTGTAACTATAATGCTAAAATGAGCACTTACTTTCCTTCATTTTTACGGAGGTATGGCTTACATGAATTATCTTCTCTTTTTCCGGTTATTTTCTTTAATACCATATCAACCCCAACGGCCCATGCTCATATATATATTTTTTTTTACAGAAAGAATTTACGTAACGTACCTATTCCTAACAAAAGTTGCCCAGTCCTCGCGACCAGTGTCACGCATGCATGTCCTTCCCATCCCCTTCAAATGCAATGGGGAGGTGCTGCCACAGTCGGAATCTCCGGGACTGGACATTATATAAGAAATTGTGATTGAGTAACTTTTAAGTTGGTTACCATTAGGATTGTTCAGTCGAAAAGATAATTTTAGAAAGTGGGGGTTGAAATCCATGATTTTGAATTGAACACCCAAGTGGAACAGTTTAGCATAATAAATCTTGTTAACTATCTGGAAAAAAATCGTATTGGAAAAAACGTGACGAAGAAGGAACATATTGTGAAAATAATGACATTAAATAAATGGTGGCTCTGTTAACAGTAACAGAGCAAGCTACAAAAACAGGGAAGCTGTAGGTTCTTTTTCGTTATGATCCATTATAATTGTTTGGGGGTGAAAACGAATCTGTTGCAGTCAACATATGACAAGACACTCCTCAGTCCTCACCATACAATACAGCAACAAAAGAACAAAAGATTTGCTTTTGAGGATTTCTTCAAATAGGGCCGTACTTAAGACAGTGCGAACAGAGCCTCAAGATTTTAGGGGCAACCACCAAAAGAATATTTTTATTTTCATGGTTTCAATTTGTTTGACGATTTACTCGTATTATGTTACAAAGATTATTGATCCGTAAAGGACTTTACGTTGAACATGAATATTTCATGTTTGCTTTTTGGATCTGTTTAGAAAATAAATAATCGAAAAATAGAAGGGCCTCAAAGTTCGATCCTGAAAATGATTGCAGTCTCAAAATCGTCTGCAACTCTATGCATGAGAAAAACAGGATATTTTGAAGCCAGAGCAACTGTTCCTCCTCTTTGATGAGGGAGTTCCCACGGTTTTCAACATCCAGAGTTGTAAAGAGGAGGAAGAAGATACTTTTACACACACACATGAATCTGTTCTCTCTGTCCTCCTTTAACTTTCACGACAAACACACGAAATCTAGAGCACATGGTTGATCAGTCAGACTCAGAAATAAATACATCCTCCTAAGCAAAATCCAGAGAAAAATGCTCAAAAATCACGACCACTAACCTTCGTATTTTCCCACTTATTTTTAATGGTGTTTTTTTTATGCAATTTTAATTTTACAAATAAACGTAAAATAAAACGTATTATTGTCCATTAAGGCAACGAAAGAAAAATAAGGCCGAATGCCAGTAGTGGTGAATTTGATACGATCTACGACACAAAGTATTATTTTTTTTTAAATTTTCACAATGAACGGTTTAAAAGTCTACCGTGTTTACTGGTGTTGGGGTGGTGTACAATGAGAGAAATTTAATATATATAAAGAAAAATCAGGGTTAAAATTGGGGGGTAGCATTATACTGTGTGTAAAAATAAATGATTCACTGATTTTTGGCTACAAAAAGTGGTGGTAGCATTGTATTTAATTCAAGTAAATACGGTCGTAATTCCAATTTAATTTACACAGATAAAAGATTTTCAGTTAAATCCAAGTAACAGTGATCGATCGATTGTATTTATTTTCTCTTTAAAAAAATAAAAATAGGATAACTTGAACAAACAAAAATAGCCACCTAAAATGCCCCGTGAATTTAGCCCAAGTGCTTGAACTGTTTTGGCAGTTAAGGACACTCACCCACCCACCTGACGATATAGAAAAGGACATTACCACATAATCTTAAATTTACAATACAATACAGATCGGTTTTTTTTATTATATATATCATCTTGTTGGGATATTTTTAACAAGTCAGCTGTTAATTTAAGCTGTAACTGAGCAAATTAAAAGTGCTGTATTGTCAATACAACTCAGTAGAATTAAAAAGACAATTAATTGCAAGAAAAAGATGTTGAGTTTCAGACACCTTTTACTTTAAAGTTTAAATTTACAATATCGCTTTGACATATCTCGTTATGGGATATTTTAACAAGTCAGTTGTTGATTTTATGACTGAGTCATATGTACTCTCAAGTGGAAGTGCTGTATTGTCAATAACTCAAAATTAAAAATAGACAATTAATTGCAGAGAAAACGATGTTGAGTTTATAAGTTTAAATTAACAAAAAGCATTACTTGTAATACAAACAAACCATAGACGTTTTGAAACTTTAAAAAAATCATTTAAGCAATAGTTGTGTCGGCGTTGTAAACTAAAACCGTAATGTTAAACGTGCTGAATAGAAAGTTTCAAGTGGTTTAAGTTTCCAACTAACTCTACTATTCACGATTTTTGTCACTTTCACAACAAACGGATACTTGTGTTTTCCAAAGGCATGGGAAAAACCAGAAGTAAATAAATGAAAAAGAAAGTTACTCCCTCAAACATGTAAACATCTTTGTTGTCCAGCCCCAAATTGACCAGAACTTGAGTAAAAAATAAACAAAATAAGTGATAAATGAGTAATTCAGCAGAGCAGGGGAATGAGGTTTTTCTTAAATTTTAATATTCCCTGCTGCTGAAATAAAGAAGTTTGGGTTTTATATGGCATCAAACGGTAATTAAATCGATAAATAACAAATTACCAAAAAAATATTTTTCCTTATAGCATTGTTGAAATTAAATAAACATTACTCAGTTGTTTTTTTTTTAACTAAGCTGGAAGGCTGCTCAGGTGCGACCGTGCATTTCAAAGAAAAGTAATTAACTTATTTGCTTAAAACTTTGATAGCATAGGGCCACCCCACACTAAGTTGGGTGGGGTGAAATAAAAAGAAATACATCTTCAAAGCTACAAAGTGGCTTTGACCTTTGAGATTTAAAAAGCTATCCCCCCATTTATCTTCAAGACTTCAGAGAGTAATTTGCCTATAAAGCAATCACATGAACTGAACAGCCACACCTCCACTCCAAAAATTAAAATATGTTATGCAATTTCGACCGTGACGAAATTCTCTCTTGTTCTGTTTTATTTTTTATCCTAGAAAAAAATAAATAAAGTAAAAATACTTAATTACAATATGAGGCATGGAAAAAAACAAGGATCCAACCCTGGAAATTGTATTCTCCGTGTCGTGCACATGTTGTAGTCGTAAAAGAAATCAACTCGGAAAATTTACTACTACAAATTATAAGAGTTGCATTTACCAAACACCAGAAAATTGTATGAGAAGTAAAACTTTTTACTAACCTACTCCGTATTTCTTGTCAGAAGCTGTCCACACATTATCTTCCCCCATAGTAATTAATCCTGTGGGCTTTTTAAAAGGTTTTTTACTCCATTGTCACGTTTTTTTTAACAGAAGAGTCGTCGTCACCCTCAGATGACAAATAAAGCACAAAAGGCAAATTGTGGGTAGACCCCTCTTTAGGGTTTTCCCAGAATCGAAAACCAGAATAATCACAATTAATAAATAAAATAATTAAAAGACTCCAGTGGGCAGATGTATGAAATATACAAACACCACAACACGTTTTTCTTTCTTTCTTGAGGATAAAGAATATATATACATATATATATGTATGTATATGTATATATCTTGTCACTTCCCCTTTTTTTTACCCCAGTTTTGCTGCTGATGTGACGAATAATCCTTGAGTTTTATAGCAGAAAAATACTTTTGAAAAATAAAATAAAGGCATCTATCACCGATTGAAAATAAAGATCGGGGGGTTTTAAAAAAAAAGGAAATCCGATGAATATTCCTTTCTTTAATGTTTTTCCCCCTATTTTTCTTCCCTTCTTGTTTTTTTCCACGTAAAAATCCTGGCTTTCTCTTACATTACATTCCTTCAGATATGTCCATTCTTGCTGTCTACAACAACAGCAACTGGAACCACACTGTGTAGTAGTAGTAGTAATAGTGGCGATTCGTTACAGTAATTATTAGTAATATTATTAGTAGCGATCGTAGTCCACTTAGTAAGTAGTAGTGGTAGTAGCTGTTAAAAATAGGTCCAACAAGAAAAACGCATCAACAAAATACAGGAAGAACTCTTAGTGATAGTCGGAGGGTGAGCTAGCAAGCCCTCTTACTAGCAGCTGTGGTGTTACAGTAGTAGTATTAGTAGTTCAAAGTATCAGTGGGGGATACTAATCAATACACAGTAAGTATCAAATCATCAATAGTTAGATAATTAGTAGTAGTAAGTATATGTAATCAGTTTAGCTTAGTCTGATACAAAGCCACAATAGTAAGGCACCCAGTGTGGGGATCGAACTCGCTCAAGCTAATAGCAGTTGTAGTGATGTTGTTATAGTAGTAATAGCAGTATTCAAAGTATCAATTGGGATGCTAATCAATACACACAGTAAGTACTAGTTAGATATTTTAGTAGTATGTAATAGTCACTAATAATCAGTTTAGTTTAGTCAATTACAAAGCCAGTATAGTAAGGCACTCAGTGAGGATCGAACTCGCTAGCTAGCAGTTGTGGTGATGTAGTAATGGTAGTTCAAAGTATCAGAGGGGGGGCTAATCAATACACGGTATCAATAGTTAGATAATTGAGTAGTAGTATGTAATCAGTTTAGCTTCGATACAAAGCCACAATAAGACAAAGGCACCCAGTGAGGGTCGAACTCGCTAGCTTGGTGATGATAGTAATAAGAGCAGTATTAGTGTGAATGCTACTCAGTAAGTTTAGTTAGATATTGTAGTAGTGAGTAAAAAGTATGTAATTAGTTTAGCTTAAGCCACAATTAGTACGGCACCCAGTGAGGATCGAACTCGCTAGCTGTGATCTGATCTGCGAGACTAGATCGCTCCACAGCAGATGCCCTAGGTGATGATAACTGCAACAAGAAATCTGATTATTAAACTTTTAGCTTAGTCTGGCAAAAGGCCATAAAGAGTAGTGCACCTAGCCTTGAGTGAGGATTGAACTTGTTATCGGCAGCTTATTAAAAACTAGCTTGAACCATCGCGATCACGTTACACAATGGGTCCAGATGTAACGTTTGGGTTATTGTTGCGAGTGTGACGATCGCAGTGTTCGAGAAGGCAAAACAGGTGGTATATAAGTATATTTTACGCATTGCTTAGTTTGGCACAAGGCCACAAACAGTAAGGCACTCGGCGAGATTCAAACTCATTCGCGACAGCTTGCGAAAAAACGTGATTGTAAATCGCTTTCTACGGCAAGTGCCCAATCGTACTGATGAGGAAGATATAAAAGTCGTAATAGTGGTGGCGATGTTATTTACTAAAGTAGCTTAGTTTTGGCACCCAGCAAGGATCGAAGGATCTATGAGCCCAGATTGCTAACAATTACACCACTACGAGGCGTAATGGTGGTGATAGTTGCAATTAGCACACTAGTTTAAGTATTAAGTGTTAAAGTAACAGTAATGGTTGTAAATAGTCACAGTGGCGATCCCAAATTATTAGTAATAGTAACTGGCTGTCACAAGCAAATATAGTAGTAGTAAAAATAGTTGTGATAGAAGTTAATTAATTGTTCTCGTTGTGTGTTCAAATTTTATTGAACTTGTTTTAGTAATTCTACGACTGAAGTGGTTGGCAGTTAAATGTCACTAAAAGTCCTGATTAATTGTGTGTGCATAAATATTACTTTAATTTTCAACCTTTTACAACACGATTGTATCATCGGTGCTTCTTAATGTTTTAAAGGGAAAGCTGATAAAAGAATTGATTTTCTTATGTAATGAAAAGACTTGCTCAAGGTTTACTGTTAACATAACCTATGTTCCTTTTGGTTAGGAATTGAATAAATTAAATATTTCTTCAGAACATAATTCCTTTTCAGACGCGGATCCACGAGTGGAGGTCCAGAGAGGGGTGGGGTCCAGAACCCCCTTCAAGCACAATTACATTTTTTTTTAAAAATATTTAGATAAAGAAATAAAAATGTTTTTTTTAAATCTCAAGTCAGAGTGCGTAGCTAGAGATTTCGGGGTGCAGGGGTCATGGCTCCCTGAGGGGGCCCCTCCAACATTTAGTGAGATTTGTTCTCAGTCGAAATGCAGCAGGTGTACTCAAACTACTAAAGCTTCGGGGGGCCTCCCCTTCCATTGGGGGCCCGGGGAGCGTTTTTAAATCGCCCCCCCCCCCTACGTCAGCTACGCCTCTCTGTCCCAAATTGACCATAAGAACAAAAAAAAAATTAGACAGATATGGAGTTAAAAAAAAAATTTGGACTGCCACTGCTTTTACATTTGGAGTTCTTCTTGTTTGTTAATGTTATATCACTTGTAAAACAATGTTTGATTGTGTTGTGTACTACTGTTTTAAACCTTATGCAATGCAAGAGTTTGTACAGGATTTTAACATCACGCAATAACATTTAAGTATATCCCATCAATGCATTCAGTCTTTTTCCCCCTTGTGTTCTTTTAAAGATCTGCGTTGATTTTTGTTTGGGGGGAAGGGGGGTATAACCTTTTTTAAAGATGAGCTAGCATCTCTAGCACCGATTGCCGTAACTGACAGACATATCGAAAAGAGAGTAACGTCGCTTGCTCAGTGTTGCCTATTTATTTGGATGTTTTTCATCTAAAACTAGATGTTTTTGGTTGACTCTAGATGCATAGGTCTACGACGGGCCAGGGGGCGGAGGGGAGCACCAGCCACCCCCAATTCGGGAAAAACTGTGTAAAATTTCAGGGAAATCAAGCCGTTTGCCCCCCTTAACCAAAGAATTCGCATACCGTTTTTTTTTCCAATACAATTATGTACATGCTCATGACTGTCCACGCGATATCTCCAAAAGTTCTCAATGAAATTCTGTGGAGAGGTGGACAATAGGCTACGGAAAAACTGATTAAATTTTGGAGTGGATCCTTGCACAATTATCGTAAATCCCCATGTATAATCCACTACCATAGATTATCCGCACCCACCAATTAAGCTTCAATTTCGAATGAAAAATGCATTTTCCTGTGTATACTCCACACCCACTTCTTCGATCTGATCGACATCTCCAAAATGTCGGATATATTCCACTAGTTGGAAAAATGCAAATTTTAATCTAAGCCTCATTAAGTCGTAATATTTTTCGTCCTCAAATGTATGCAAGTTATGAATATGTGAGAAATTCCAATGTACAATGTAAACGACATACATCTGTTTTCGTGGGGGTTCAAATAAATAGGGACATATGTATAATAGTAATTGTCAGTGGTGTAGCTGACTATAAGCAAAGAGTAGGGAAGGGAGAAGTCGACAAGTTAGTTGAATGCATGAACGAACATTTGTTTTAACATTAAAAAAAAATCATGTACTTGTCTTGCTGTAAGTTAGTGTGTTACATGTATGTGTAGGGAAATGCAGTGCACCTTTACTTTGCCGATGAGGATATCATGACAAACGCTATAAATGTAATCTGAAGAAAATGACAGATTCTTTTTTTTCAAGTTCAAAAATTTAATTTTTCCCTCCTTTTCTCTTAACTTGATCACATGGTCACTGCCGCTAACACAATAATAAGTATTACGAAAAGGTGGTGGCAGTAGTTTGCAGTACAATTCTCTACTAAACCCACTCTTCTCATATCTATGACAGCTACAAAGATTGTGTAATTTCATACTGGCTTAGGACCAATGTGTTATTGTGTCAACTGCTTGCGTATTATCATTTTCGTAAAAAAAATAATAAAAAAGGGTATTTTTAGTAAAACCTACGTTTTTATAATTTTATTATTTTAATTACCCGAAAAAGATGTGATTAAAAGAGTATTTTCATTGTAAATTACTGCCACCTTGTGAATATGTTCTCAGTTTTCTATATTATCGATCACCACCACAGCAATGGTGGCAGTCAAATGGACCTTCTACACCCAACAAACAGTGCTGGAAAAATGACCTGCAATTATGTTTCCATAGATAATACACACCTGGACTTTTTAGGTCAAAATCTTCAGAAAAAAGTCTGGATTATACACAGGGAATTACAGTACTTCCCCTACATCATAGTTATATCTCCAAACCACATAATATCGTTAAAATTTCAGGTCTGTCAGCAAGATATTTCCAAAAGTTATCAATGGATTTCAATCAGATTTTGTAGAAGGGTGGACAATAGGCTATGGGAGAACTGATTAAATATTGAAGCAGATCCATGTACAATTACCTCCCCTACGTCGTAGTTATATGTGCATACCACATAATATCACCAAAAGTTCATGTCTGTCCACACAATATCTCCTAAAGTTCTGTATGATTTTTTATGAAATTTTGTGGAAGAATGGGCTATGGGCTACGAAAGAAGTGATTG
>VCCN01001082.1:1249145-1300125 GCA_006491835.1 Architeuthis dux | reverse complement strand
TTATTTATTTAAATAAATATTTAACTATTTCTCTGGCTGAACCGTATGCTTTTTGTCTGCCTTGCAAATGACAAAAAGTCATTTCCATTGATGCTGACAGACACTTCAGAATATTTTGTCATAATAAACTTTTTTCTTTTTTCACAGGAAATTGGTAAAAACTGGGAAAATTTTCAATCGGCTGAGGAAGCAACCCTTGAACATGACATGGATGAAGAGTAAGTAGCCAACAGTTTTATCTTCTTTGTTTCAAAAAGGACATTGCAGATATTTAAGGTGCAGCGGATAAAGACAAAATTATGGCATAATTTCCTGAAGGTTTTTGTCTTAACCCTTTCCAGACTGAATTTATTTTATTTATTTACTATTACATATTCTGCTAGAGGAATTTTTGCTCAGGAATATCTGGTTATTTCCATGGAAAACGATCGCAATAAAATTGCCAAAAAATGCAAAATATATTGTAAATATAACTGTATCAAGGATGAAGTTGTAATAAATTGTTACAATTATGTCTCAGAATAATTGTAACAGTAATTCTATTGAATTCTAATAAAACATGCTTCTAACTCATCACCAGAGTCCAGAATAGCCTGCAAGGTCACCTGAGCATTCATAAGTCCATGCCTGATTGTCATAGTATTGAAGTTTGATCATATTGCTAATTTGAAAACCTGCCGCTGCTACATGGAAGCTGCCATGTTGTTCAGGCTGAATCAATACGTATACCCCTTCTATATCCAATTGGTTATTATTTGGTTCGGTTGAAAATAGACACAAGTGTTTGGCTGGTTCATCTGGAATGGGTTTTTAAAAAAAAGAAATTGGTTCCAATGATTTAGTTGAAAATAACCAAATCATCAATTGTGGACAAGGATTTTGGTTTTAAATAAATTTATATTCAGACTTTTGAATTTAAATTTTCAAATGAATCAAGCGCATTAAAAATTCTTCTTGCAAAGTGTTCACATGTTAAGGATGAAAAAATAATTAAATGTTTAGCATCTTGTTAAACTTAGCTATGTCTGGCACAAGGCTTGAAGGAGTAAGATCGAAACATTCATCTAGGGTTTCTCTTCAATTAAATTTCTTGCTTTTCATGAAAAAAACAAGACCACAAGTTAAAAATTAAACGTAGATTTTTATCAGCTGATTGGGGAAATATCAGCAAGATGTTGGCTAATTTGGCAACCCTAGTGTCCCCCTTCCTAATCTCTCCAGCTTCTTACGCATCCCAGCTTTGCTCTTTAATTTTTCAAATAAGTGGCAAGGGATAAAAGTAAAGAATAAAAACATCTATATTTAAGAATAAAAACACATCCCCCCCTCTTGTTTAATGTAATCTGAACCAATTGACCAAAATGTGTGACACATTCGGACGCATCAATTAACAATGATCTTCTTTTTATCATTATAGCAATTCTTTCTTTTTAGAATTGATAGTTAACCTTTTTCAAGAAGCATTGCAACCCATTGTTTACTTTAGTTTTTTAAATAATTTTTAAAATGCACCAACTGCTTTGCCATCTGAGCTATGGGAACTTCGCTAAAGTTCAAATCCCATCTTTAAACCTGTGCTGGAAATACTGCTCTACCTTATTAATACATCTTTCAATTGTTGTCTCAATCTACCAATTATTTCAAATTTTTTTGAATCGTAGACAGAGTAGCGTCCCTTAGACCAAGCGTTTTGTTGAAGTTAACAAAAAAGTGACTGTAATAATTGTTGGACATTTTGTTGTTACGTTGGACTGTGAACGTTTGTCGATTAGTTTAACAAATGATTTGCTCACAAGAATTAATGATTTCAATTTGCTGACCGAAAAGGACTTTTGGACGTTGTTGTTTTGCTAAGTTAATACATCCTCCTTATATTTTTTGTATGTAACTACAAAACCCTCTCCATCTCAATCTATTACTATTTTCCATTAAAAAACAGATTGCTTTTAAAAATGAATTTTTACTTGTTAAACAATTTTTTTAAAATGTATGTATAATCATTTAAGAGTAATATTGTTATTAAAGCAAAATCCTTAAAATTATTTCAGAAAAAGCAGTGCTAATTGTACATGATCTATTTTTGTTGTTTTCAAAGGACTTGGGATGATTGGCATGACGAAAGTGGTTCCCAAGCAATTTGCCTATTTTGCACTTTCTCTTCCACTGACGCTGACAATCTCCAAACACACATGAAGGTATGTATGCTTACCTAAAACACACTCTTCTATTATCCCCAATAAAAAAAGAATTTTTGGGGTGTCCTCTATTTGGTCATCTGAAACGTCCATAACAAATTTCAGACTTAATTACCTCCCTTGGATTTCTTTACCTGGCTTCATATTCTAATCACATTTTTAACACTTAACTTATTTTTTGGAGAGGCATCCAAAAATTAAATAATAATCAATTTTTGTAAAGTCATAAAAAAAAAATGTGATCAGTTTTCAGGTCACTTAGAGAATATTCTAGTGACAACTACTAAAAGATCTTACCAATGAAACCCACTCTTTTTTGGACTCAAATTACATTTTATTTTTGATGTAAGACTTTTTAAATCCAAAGGAGGTAAGTCAGAACATGATTTTTATTTCTGATGCTGCAAATAATGCTGTTCAAATTTCTACTGAAATTTCTTTTTATAAATGTGATTAGAATATGAGGCCAGTTAAAGAAATCCAAGTTTGATAATTAAGCCTGAAATTTGTTTTGGACGCTAAAATAGATGATACCCAATTTTTTTTTTCTTTTATATAAATAATAAAACATCAAATTGGCTAATATTTTGCACCTACTTTGACGTGCTGCGCCATCAATTTTCACCAATTTGCTGTTTTATTATTTCTTGTAGATTTTGTCTGATTATCAAGGAGTTTCAATTGCAACATCTAATGAAACCATTTTCTTTGACAGGATTCCCACGGCTTAGATCTTGTGGCCATAAAGAAAAGTAGAAACCTGGATTTTTATCAACAAGTCAAATTAATCAATTTCATTCGACGAAAGGTAAAAATATTTTAAAATCTTTTCCCCAAAACCAATTTCTGTCGAAATGAAACTATTTGAGCAAATGTTTTTATTAGATGAAGTTTTGTAAACCATTATAATTAATTATTTACCTTCATCTTATCTTTTTAATTTGTTTTTAGTCAAGTTGTGATAAAAAATTAAAATAAAAGGTGGTCAAAAATTAATAGTGGTTTACAATAACATCATCTGATACTGCTAGTACAAAAAACAAACATGGTGCAGAGATATTGGAATGGGAAGTCGGTTTAAGTGTGGGATTTGGACTTCTGCGAGCCAGCAAAGCTCTTGTGACTGACTTGTTATAGCAGCTGGTGTGTTAAACCAGGTTTCCCTCTGGCAAGAGGGTCATGAGCTTATTGTTTATTTCCAATACATGCTGTAGATTGACGACCTGGGTTAAGTTGTGATAAAAAGCAACTAAAAATTAATAATTGTTTTTCTCTCTTTTCAAGGTTCACCAAATGAAATGTCTTGGCTGTGATGTCCAATTTGACACTTGTGAATTGTTGATGTCTCATATGGAGGACAACAGTCATTTCTCAGAGATTCCAGACAGTGAAGTTTGGAACCAACCACAGTAAGTGTGTGACCTTTGACCTTAACAATTGGGGAGAAAACATTTTGTTGTCTCTAACAGTACTTCTCAAACTATTTCAGTGTCATCCAACTTAGTCTTTATCACTAAATTTATTTTGCTAGCAACTAAATTCTTATATTTTATAGCATTTTTATGTATACAGCAATACCTTGAATAGTGTGGGTTTAGATGTAGTACAGTTATATTGCTATACAAATTAATGTAACAAAGTATAAGCTGAAATTTAAAGTTTTTTTGGGTTTTTTTTCTAAACTTATAAGACTGAATACAGTAAATTTGGGAAACATTCCTATTTTAAAATTAGAAAACCATAAGTAGAAAGGAAACAAAAACATACCAAATTTCCAGCTCCACTGCCAAAAAAAAAAAGCAAAGAACTGGCTTACTTTAATAGTAATGTCTTAAGTTATTTGCCCTTTGGCGAATCCTTACCAGTTTCAGAACCACTAGTCTATAATTTTGTAAAGAACCATGAATATTCAAAGAGTTTTTCAGATAAACTCATTCTTGTTGATCACATGAAGTTTCGGCCAATTCAGTCAACACCCTTCATCAGGTGTACAAAGGTCTCTGCGAGTTTATTTTTTAATCAGCAATGTTAACTCCTTTCTTAGATAGACATTGAATTTCCATACCTTGAGCAGTGAAAGCCACATCAAATTGAATTGTCTCCTTAGGAACAGTGTCCTTCCCTTTAAATAAGTATAATACACCTGAAGAAGGCGGTGGAAGAGATTGACCAAATCGTTGTGAATAACAAGGAGTTCAATTGTCCAAAAAACTTTGTTGTGAATTTAAAAAGAATTTTTTTTATAGTATTCAATTATAAATTTGTCGCTGCAGGTATTATTTTCCAACCTATGAAAACGACAACCTGTTGTGTCATTTACTGGACGACTCAATCCCCAGTGACAGTCGGTACCGAGTCATTTCTGAAGAAACAGAAGTTGCAGCTGAAACTCTTTTGCCGAGTTGTGTTCTCAGTGAAATTACGGATGCAGGTAACTCGCATTTCATGTGAGAACGAATCACTTTTTTTTTTCCCTTGAATAAATTGTTACTAATTGTTAGGTATTCATTTTTGTTACTAGTTGGGACCTGTGGAAATTTCACGTGTGTTGAAAACTGCCATGCAATGACAAAAGCAGATAAGTCCATTTTCCATGAAAATTGAGTCGGGGCCAAACATTTGTATTACTTTAAGTGCTTTATTGATCCATCTATTAGGTTTTGTTAGAAGTCCAGCACAGAGGTATTATTGACCCACCTTACAACCTAAATTGTCATAACTTGTTTAATCAATGCACATATAGTTCTGCTGTTTTTCTCAGTTTCACATTTTATGGACTTATCTGCTTGTCATTGATAATCTTTGTTGACCAACCATGTTTTTATCTAAATATTATTACAAACATGGATTAGTTTCATATGTAAAAGCTTTCCTACCCCCCCCCCCAGTAAAACTACTTTTCTGCCCTCTTCCATCCTACCCCTTATGTTACTACTGAATAATGCATAATGTAGGAACAAGCAATATTATAGAAGATTCTACACAATACAAAGCACAGAAGGTTTCTAGGAATGCAACACTCGCACACCATTCACAGTAAACCAATTCTAGATTTCTGAATGAATTTTTATTAACTTTAACACAAATGTTAGAAATGAAAAATTTATTGCATCATGATAGTTGAGAAAAAAAAAAAGCTGGGGAGGGGGCGCCTTGTTTTGCTGCCACAAAAAGGTTTAATTATCATTTCTCTAGGATATTAAACATTGAAAAGACAAGGCAGTTATTGGAGTCCTTTAATAACTGAAGAATTAGTTGATGTCTTGAATCACTTTTGCATGATATGGAAATTTGGGGAAGGAAAAAAAAAACAGATTGATTAATGTAATGATAATGAGTTGTATGAACCAAGATAGTCAGAAGGGCCAGAATTCCAGACCCACTGGCAGTCTTTGGGGGATAGCTCTGCCATGAAGGGCCAAGCCCTGAGCACGGTTGCCAGATTGGGCTACAAAGGAAGGTAATCCAAGCTTTATCTCAGAAATTTACCCAACACAGGCAGTGGAAATCAAGAAGCTGGTATTGTATCTCTGCCTCCAGACTAGCTCGATTTTCGATGCCTGTGTTGGACAAGTCTGGAGAAAAAGAAAAAACTTGGATTATCTCCCCTTGTAGCCCAAATCTGGCAGCGCCGGCCCTGAGACAATGTTTTTGGCAGTGGTGGACTATTGCTGCTCCTTCGTCACTTTCTCGGGGGATTCAAGTGGCAGCTGGGATGACAAGCAAGGAGCAACGTTTGACTGACCCCCAAGAAGATACGGCAAGCCAACATCACCTCTCCTGGACAAAAACTGTATCTTGGGGGTAGAGGCCGGCATCTTTTAATGTTATAGTCATATCTAACTCTGAAAGTTTTCTGCGTGGAAAATTTGTTAGAAGTTCATATTTGTCACTCGAATAACCTTCTTCTTGGACGTATTCCTCAAGAGCCTGAAAAGAAAAAAAACAAAATGGCTGATTAGAAAAACGCCTCAAGATTTGAGGAGGAGGAGGAAAATACTGTATATTTCGGTGGATAAGACAACATATAGGCCAGATACAAAACCTGGAAATTCAGACTGAAATTGGGGTCTCGTCTTACCCGTCAAAATATACACTGATTTACACAAGACTAGAGTCCTAATCTTGGTTGTTGTACCCTCTGAGAATGGACAGAGATTTTACAAGCTAGAATTTTGTACTTACCAATAATTTAGAAGAACACGGAAGAGACAATTGTTGTTTACTACCAGAAGGAAATCGTATCATGAGATTAGTCACTGGATCTGGAAAGGAAAAAAAAATATTTAGATATTTTTTGTCCTTACTAGCATATCAAAATGACTGAATTATCCCCCAAAAACCTATTCTTTAAATTGGTAATTACACATACATTTTTAACTTAACAGATGTTGAAAATGATTTCCTTTAACCTGGATGAAGGTTTGTACCCATTTCATTACAGTGGAAAACAACATAGTTAACACAACACAAAAGAATGGATGCTTGAATGAGGTTATCATACAAAGCAATCATTCCAACTGCTCTCTGAGTAGTGTTGCCACATGACTAATAGTGTAGTATAAAATTATACCTTCTTATCCTTAGGGCTGTGTCCTTTATGAAATAAATACCCTGTATATATATATTTTATTTTTTTTAAATGCCAGTAAAATAGATTAAATGCTTCTTGGTTCTATTTCGACCCGTTTTAAAAAAATTAATAACCAAAATGAAAAGTGATTTCCGAGTGGCTCAAAGAAGAAAAGAACGTTACCGTCTTTTGAACCAAGATGCTTGTGCCATTGAGGTTGACTAGGTTCTTCTGTAGGCACTGGGGAGGCCGATTTTTTACTTGAAGATGGGGATTCCAAAACGGCTGGCGACAAGGAGGAGGAGGAGGATTCGGAAAAATTTACTGTTTTGCTTTTACACATCGTGTCACCGACCATGCTGGACTGTGAACACAAAGTCTTTGATTTCGAGTCGGACGATAATTTGCCAATTTTGTTAAGTAAACTGGAAGAGAGTGGAGGCTTTTTTTCAGAAAGTTTAGTCCTTTTTACAGGCGAGGGGTTACTGTCATCCTCAGAGCCTGTGAACGTTTCCAAATCTACATCATATTCCGACTCAGAGTCACAAGAATCAGAATTATTTTCGGTTTCCTGTTCCAGAGAAGCTCTTATTGCAGCCTGGAGCTGGGCATCTTCACTAGCGTCCACAATACTTGGTTCCTGGGGCTAAGAAAGAAGAAGAAAAGATTCAGATGACATTTCAGCAATTTTTTATGGGAAAAATTATTTTTAGAATTTTCAATTGGATGTCAAGATCCATCAAATTAAAATAATGAAATAAAATGAAAATATTTTAAAAAAATCCAAATCATGAAATCACAATTCCTTGTAATTAAGAAACGAGCACAAAATACTTCTCCCCTCTCCACTTGTTGAATTTTCTAAAATGATCTGAAGTGTTGAATGCATAATTTGGCATTTGATTTTAATATAAAAAGACAATTTGGAAATTGCATCTGACACAATATTGAATGTTCTTATTCATTGAAGTTAGAAATGTTTTCCTTATCCTAATTTTTGAATAACTAAACATTTTTTAAAAGAAAGAGAAGGAATGGCTGCCACCAGCAAACAAAGGGTTTCTCCTTGACATTTCCAATATGGTAGCCAAAAAACAACAAAGCAATTTTTATTATCACAATTTTTCAGCACAAAATACAAAGATTGTTACATTCCAGGTTTTCAAGATCTCAAAGTCGATTTTAAAAAAAAAAAAAAAAAGAAAAGGCCACTGAAAATAAGATGGTTTAGTACAAGACACCCCCAGAATGAGAACAGCTAAATCTTACAGATCAAATGGATGGCTCAACTCAAATTCCGAGAGCGTTTCAGAACAAGACAGGCACCTGAAGAAGGCTGCAGGGTACAACAGACAAACCATAGTGAGCATATAAACAACAAAGATGGACAATAGTTCAAATAAATCTGTATATAATAATTCCTCATCTCAAAATTTAGATAAAATATAAGCGTTTTTTAATCCTCAAATAAAAAATCTTATTTAATGATTTATTTCCTAATTAGGCGAAGATTGTTTTAACCAACAATCAAGTGTTGTCGTATCAATAACTGACTGGATAGAATGATGCCATCCAAACAAAAAAGCCGACTCACCAGTTTTGTCAATTTGTGTGGGGGACTTCTGCTTCCATCAAGCGAAGGATGCAAAGATAAAAATTCAGCGGCTGAAATGAAAAAGAAAAACAGAATCTTGAAGAGCAATTGTTTGTCTTTGTTTAATGAAATACAAAAAATTGATCTTTTCATATTAATTACATTTTTTATGAACAAATTTGAATGAAACAAGTCTGGCTGCTCCAGAGTCAAACACTGCAAACTTGTCAGTTTAGCGGAGATGGTAACACACCAGGCTAGAAATCACCTGATCGCAAGTTCAAATTTCGTTAGTGAAATGCTGATTTTATATATCAATTTTTGGTGAGGATTGTTCTTGTTTCATAGGAAAGTAAAGTCAACTCTTGGATTGGAGTTTGACGGAGGTGCGGAGTGGCCAAACAGTTAACGGCATGGAGAATGGAATTAGCGAATTGAGTTCAAACCCTGGCTAAGACGGTTTGTGTTCACTTTGCACTAATGCCCATGGAAAAGGCATGAATTCACCTTTTCTCCCTCCAGCTATGGGTAAATAGTAGTGCAGACTGGGCTCTCTAGCCATGGTTGGCAACCAGTCTAGGAGATGGACAACTGATTCCAAAACTAGCCTGATGAGGGATGGGCTCCATCAGGCTATCTCTCTCTTGACACCCATAATGAAATCATCTGTGGTGCCCCAACGACCCCGCACTGGGTTATGGGATTTTTAAAAAAGAGATAGCAAAGTGAATATGGATGCGAAATATTCAAAAAGCCAGACAACTTCAGATTTTTAAACAACTCCTCACTTACCATATTCACAGAACTTTGAATGGTCCAACTTGTTCCATTCAGCCAATTTTTCCCCTGGAAGAAAATTGAGAAATACAGTCTGTAAAGTTTAATTTTAATATTGTCAACTGAGACAAAATAAAAAATATAATTGAAGAATTTTGTTATCAGGAGAAAATGTTTGAATATTTCATGACTAGTTAATAGCGTTAAAATTCAGATATGTTTGTATTTCTGAGATGATTTTTTTTTAAAGAAAACAAACTACTGAACTAGTTTCATTGGAGGAGTTCATTATTTCAAATAGTGGGTAGGAGATATTTTTATCAGCAAAATTATTACTTTCAAGTAGAAGAGTCCATTGTTATGGACAGGGAAACAAACAGAAAAAACAAAACAAAAAAATTTATAGATAGATTTTGCTCATCTGGAGGAAAAACAAAAACCCTCAAAGAATTTAGAGAAAACTCAATTCAACTAAAAATGGCCAATTTAGAAACAAAGCCCAGCATTCAAATCTTCAAGTTATTGTTTATCAAATTCATTTAGGAACATTTGTTAGACAAAGCCAACTCTGATGAAAGGTCAGGTGGATGCACACAGCAAAGATTGGCCTGGGTGACAAACCCCCAAACTAGTGGTTGTCAAACTTTATATTTTTAATATATTTGACTTATGCAGCACACCAACTGTAAAAATGAATTAGATGAAAACATTTCAGTAGTCAATGAACAAAACTTTTATATCAGCATACTGATATACATACTCTAAAGTCACCCCCTTTTCCTTTCATGTGACTAAAAAGGTTGAGATCTCACAAAATCTAATGGTAAAAATCACTAGATTGGCAATTCTGTGGTGGTAGCGGGGCAGACATAATACCTTTACTGGATGCATTCAAGGCTTGAAATATATTTGCCTAACTGGAAAGATTTACGCAGCTAGGAGATAGTTACGGCACACTGCTCTGCCATGGCACACAGTTTGAGAACCACTATTCTAAACTATTGATCGATTCAATCACAGAACAAATAACATTCGAGTCTGTTAAGACTTCAATTTTTTTTTTTTTAGAATCTTTTGTATTTTTTCTAAATATTTTCAAATATATTGGTAGACATGAAACATTTTCTTCTCATAATTAAATCATTTGACTTAAAAAACATGCTTTTCTTACCTGTTTGAGGATCTAAAACAGCAACGTATGGCCAACTTTTCACCTTGTAGAACTGCATATATTTACGGCCCTCCTCACTATCATGGTACACCTGACAAGAAATGGGGAAAACTTTCTTGTAAGAAAAAACAACTAAAAAATTAAGATGAAGGTGAATAGTAGTCAAAAATTAATAATGGTTTACAATACTTCATCTAATAAAAATAAATAATAAAATAATTGCTATTACTGATACTACAGAATCCAAAGCAAACATGGTGTCAGAGAGATCAGGATAGAAAGTAGGTTTACAGTTTGATTTGAGCTTCGGCAAGCCATCAAAGTTTTCATGGCTTAGGTGGCAAAGCAGCTGGTGTGTTCAACCAGGCTTCCCTGTGGCAAAAAGGATGCGAGTTAAAGAATAAAAGCTCGGAGAGACTCTATTTCCAATCCATGGCAGTTCACCCACTGACATAGACCAACGGCTAGAGTCGAGATGTGATAAAAACTAAAAAATTAAGATGAAGGAAAATGAAAGGCATCAAATAATTGTGATTTCCAAAGTGAGTTTGTCAAATTGGGAAATGCCAAATGTAGACAAAGCAAACCCATATCTTCTTCAACCAGGGAAGAAGTTGGGATTATGAAAAATTGAAAAAAAAAAACAAATATTTTTTAAGTGACACAAAAAAAAAAAAAAAAAATATATATTCTAATTGAAATTTGTTTTACAAATGTAAATATTTTAGCTTTAATTTTATTCCCGTTTTTAATCACTGCTACCAAAGGTTTAGGTTATTCATGTGTTTTTACATTTATATGTATCTATGTATCTGGACTTTGCCCAGCCCTAACCGTTCATAGTAGAAACTTGAAATTTTGTACACACACTCCCCTCAATGAGATGGGGGGGGGGATGTTTTTGTTTTTGAAAATTCCCCTTCAAAATAGGGTAGGGGCAGGGGTGTTCAATTTTTAATGTAAGCTTATGCTAAATTGGTCACTAGTTTGTGTCACTTGTTTGAAAATTCAGACATTTTTTAGTGATCACTGCCCAACTTCTTCCTGTCAATACATGATTCAATTTGGTCTGTTTTAAGGTCTTTATTTAGCAAAACTGACAAATTAATACTGACTCGTAACAGGGCAAGTTGAGATCCGAAATAACGAGCAAGATATTGGTAAGCAAGTCAGTGCTTGCAACTTGTTTGAGACCCAAATTTTGCTTATTCCAAAAGTTTACATTTTTGGCGGACACCAGTGACGTGGTAGATGAGGTCTGAATAATTTGATTATAAAACACGTGGAATATCAAAACAATTTGGGCGCTTCTGACTTGTTTTGCAAACAAGTTCTGATCATTTTTTTCCAAAGTATAATTTAATAAAATGACATACATTGATTTGAAAAAAGTGTTTTTCTTTTTTAATAAATACAGTTTAAAACAAAACAATAACAAAGTAATCTAACGATAATTTGTCTGATGTTTCTTGACTTCCATCAAAATTATTATAGAAATAAAGTTTAATGAATTTAAATAGAGTTGTTTCTTATTTTATTAAATTATATTCTTCCTTAACATTGTTTTAAATCAAAAACACCTGTTAAATGTAAGTAATTTGTTCTTTTTGTTTTATTTCAAAGTAGGTATTAGTTTACATTGATTTGAAAAAAGAATGTATGTAATTTTATTAAATTATACGTGTTTTGTTGCATTTCTCCGTTTTGAATATAAATGTTCATAAAACATTAAACAAGTTAGAAATGCTGGACAAATTATCATTAGATTACTTGGTTATTGTTCTGTTTTAAACTGTATATTTATTTTAAACAAACACTTTTTTTCAAATCAATGTATGTCATTTTATTAAATTATACACGTGTGTTGTGTTTTGTTTTGTTGCATTACTTTGTTTTGAAAAATAAAATTCACAACAAAAATTCAGCATGATGTAGTAGCTGAGGGCAACGGTGTCCGACAAAACTGACCTTTTGGAATGAGCGAAATTTGGGTCCCGAATGAGTCACAAGCACCAGCGAGTCTTTTGCTGGCGTCCGTAACAATTTTTTTAAAGATTTTTTATAATGCATTCAAGAAATTCAGTCTGACAGCAAGTCTTATTCCTTGTTATGAAGGTAGGTAGAAAGAATCTGGAATCTTTGAGGAGGAGGAGTTGAAAAGCGACGCAAAATCAATTGCCTACCTGCCATAGAATGAAATGCTCTTGCACGATGCTGCGAACAGCACTGTTACTCCAAACGTCACGGTTCAAAGTTTGGCAGGAAAACTCCTGAACGTTTTGGATATTAACCATCAACCATTTGTTTAGATTTGTGCCTTCATCGCGAGCCTGAAAGAGAAGAAAAGATTGATTTTTAATCAATTAACGTAATTGGCAGCAGAGGAACAATCGACCCAGAAATCAAGTTTGCCTGACGGAAAAGAATAAAGTTTAGGGTTTGACTTTCAGATTGCAATGAGCTAATCTAAGGTCAATTGTGCAGATGTAAATTGATTGTGTGTGTGTGTGTGTGTGAGTGTCAAATAATAAAAGATGAAATATAAGTGTTGGATATTTAGGCAGCCATTAGGGGGGGGGGGGTTTACAGATTTGACCCCCACAGGTGTTGAAAGTTATAAACAGGATATCGACCAAGACAAGGACCGGAAGACACATCAGGTGTTCAAAAGTCATAAACAGGATATCGACTGAACTTGCAGGTGGTGGCTGGAAAACCAGCGTAGATGTTCAAACCCCATAAAAGGCATACAGACACCCTCATTAGGCAGAGAGACAGAGCGCCTAGGCTTGGGAAGACACAAGACCAATTTCCCTGTAAGAAAAGTCTGTCAGCTCTCATTATCTCTCTCACATTCTTCATTCTCCGCCACGGCACGATGTATCCAATGCAATAAAAATATATCATCATATTTTTATAAACCAAGTTTCGAGTCTTCCTTTTTCTCCAAGTCCAAAATGACTATACAACACAAGCTCAGGGCAATATGACCTTTACAAAAGAACACATTAAAACGCTTGTCTGAGACAAGCATGCGCATTCATGCACACACACAGTTTTCCTAATGATATTTTTAGAGTTAAATTTAGGGGTTCAACAATTATTATATATTTTGTTTCTCCTCTCTCAGGTGGGTGTCTTATGATAATTTTTAAAAATTCTATGGAGTCATTCCATGTCATGTGGACCAGTGGTCCCCACTCGACCATCTCAGATTTTGCTCTAACTTTGCACACATGTTCAATTTTAGCTCAATATCTTTACTCGTTCAGTCACTATGGATCCAAGAACAAAGACTACTTTGTTTGAAGCGACGACAACCAAATTCTTTTTTCCTGATTAGAACAAGAAAGAATCAAGACACCAACAATTTAGCCACAAGTTTTAAACATTGCTCTTTTCAGTGGTTCTTGGTAGAAGATTGTACAGCTTCTGCACATGTTCATTTTTGCCTTTAAAAATGGTGCTTTTTTTGAGACCTTATATCTCAGGATCTAGAAAATTGTAATATTTTGTAGTGCATTGACATCACTTCCTTTTTCAAAATCTACATATGAAGTTGATCCTGAGAACAAATTTTCAGTGTGGAATGGTTGCTAGTTGGAAATGGAAAAAGAAATTTGGTCATCGTCGTCACTTTGAACAAAGTAGTCCTTGAATCTATAGTGACTGAACGAGCAAAGATATTGAGCTAAAAATTTAAAGGACTTCATTTCAAACCCAAATGAACATCTGAGCAAAGTTAGAGCAAATTCCGAGATGGCAGCGTGGGGCACTTTCCCAAAACTGGTCCACTTGCCACGGAATGATCCTATTTAGAAAATGTTAATTCATTTACTTATTAGTTTGACTTTCAAACTTTAGCACTGAGCATTCTCTCATTGGACTTACACTGGCAAATGTTCCCTTAAAAGTGAGGTCAATGGGTGGGCGGAAGAGGTCCTCTAATGTTTGATGCTTTGAAGTGACATTGCCAGTGCCTCCCTGGATCATCAGTTGTTCCTGTTGGCCTACACAACAAAAAGATCAAAGATTAAAAATACAGAAAGGAACAAATCCATTAAATCACACCAAAAGAGATTTACATAAACTGAAAAGCAGGAAATTTCAAATTATCAAAAATACAATGAAGAAAAATCTTTAAGATTAAAGGGAGCTCAGATCGAACAGTCGCATCTAGCGCTCTGCCTATAATATGATTAACTTGGGTTTTTACACAAACTGGCAACTTTAATTTTTTAATAACTTTTGTAAAACTAAATAAAAATTTATGTCATCTTGAAGAGACCTATATTGTGAGTAACTTTTTTAATTACACCGAATCACGAAAATTGCCCTGAAAAATGCTAAATACAAATTTTTAGTGCATATAGAATATAAGTGAAAAAACTTAGAATCAAGTGATACAATTTTGTGTTATGGTTTGATTTATAAAAATCACTTATGAAAATAGATACATAAGATTATATATAATTCTTATAACACAAATTGCAGCTGTAACTTTATATACAAAACAACCGTAGGACTTAAATAGACTTTATCAAGGGATTATCTCCCTTGTCTCATGTGGTTACATCTAAGTAAAAAAAAAAAAATCTTTGCAATAAAAGCTTTAAAACATTCTGATGGATAAGTGGAATTACAAGAACAATTGGGTGGCTGCACATGATATTTTCGTTATTTTTAGAGCTACAAAACTAGAAAACTCTGCATTATGATTCATAGTGTTCAAGCTTCAAAATAAAATGAGAAACTGAGCATTGTAGCTCTAAAAATAACTAACTTTTTAAAATGGTCCATTGGGTACTTATGCGCAGCCACTCAATTCTTAAAGACATTTTTCTGAATATACAGTAGTCTCCTGTTATTACAGGATCCTCAGAGCTTTATGAAGTGCAGTTATAACAAATTTGTCGTTAGAACGGTTGTACTTTATACAAAGTACATTGATAATGAGAAACAAAAAAAGTACAGACAAAAACAACTTTTTATTATTACCCTTTCACAGTCCAATGCCCCATGTTTTAGGCGGCATTATTTTAAAGGTTTTTCTAATTTTAGTTTTTAAAATAATGCACTGATATCTTTATGCATCTCCAGTGTGAAAGCAGAATGAAATTAATAGTCTTCCCCCCTCCCATTAATTCTTTACCACAAAACATTTCAACTACTCACGTGCCTCAGCCTGGAAATCTCGAAAGCCATCAAACACTGATCGTGCAGGACGCCTACCACGAAATCCTGCAAAGAAAATGGCAAATTTTAAAGACCGACAAACCAAATTGAACCAGCAAATCAAGATTCAATATGGATACTTGTATTCATGACACAAAGTAAAAGGGTGTAGAAACATTCATTAGTCTATATTTGGAAGCAGACAATATAACAGGGTGCTCCACTATTCTAGCCTTGTGCCAAACTAAGCTGAGTAAATAACAATATAGTAACCATTCCGTGATTAAAGATTGATTAGCAGTTTTAAAGGGATTAAAAGAAAGGAAAAAAAAGAAAGGAAAAAAAAAAGGCTATCATTTTCCTGTTTCCAAATGGCCACCGCCTCCACTGCTGCTGATGGTGAATTTAAAGTCAAAGCAAGAGATGAGGAGATTCCTCAGAACAGCATTTTCATTTATTTTTTTTCATTTTTTGAATGGTCTACTGATATCGGGCAATTTCATGTGGTTCAAGTGACTAGTGTTTTTTTATTCAAGCAAAAGCTTGATAAATACAAATCAACAAAGGATAAGTTAGGGTTGGGGGTTGCTATTTTTAGGATTTAGGATAGTTAGGGTTAGTTCAGGTAACAAATTTCTATTGACTTGCAATATATGGAGGCACAGCAGGCCTAGGCCTACCACATGTAAGTATATGTCCTTCAGCTATTTTCACTTCTTAGACTTTAAATTCACCATCAGCAGCAGCAGACTCCTCAGCCAATTCTGCTATCAGCAGCAGCTAAAGCGGCGGCCATTTGGAAACGGGAAACGTCATGATTGCCAAAAAAGATATGCATTACATTTACAAAAGTTAATTTGAAATCTTAAAGCGTATAAAAGATGACGGTAGCTTTAAATAACATGCCTGAAGGTAATCAATTAACAAATAAATGGTGGATAATTTAGTTAATATTTCAAGGTTTACTTCTGATGATGTGAATAAACATCGAAATATTAGCTAAACTACCCAACCATTCTTGTTTGTTAATCAAATATTGAACAGCTACAAACATTATTATACACTGATTTACAGACTAGTGTCCTCATCTTGTTTGTTTATAGTCACAAAGTTTGGGCTGTTGTACCCTTCGGATTTATTGACTAAAAAGAATTAACGGATACAAGATACTTTTGAAAGATAAAATATTTAAAAAATGAAATTCACCAAAAAAGCAGCGGAAATAATTGAGTTTTAACAGACAACTTTGAAATATTATTTTAGTTTTTAAGCATGGAGACTTTGTGCTTCATTGTTAACATTTTTTCTAAATGTCATGACTTTTCAAATTTATTGTGTCATCTTTAACAGACTCCTCCCTTTCAATGTTGGAAGAACTGAATGCATTACATCAAAATCAGACATCTTTTTTCGTTGAAATGTTATGGGCCTATAAAACATTCTAAAATCTTATTTACTTTTTGTTACTTGCATTGAAATAAAAAAGATTTTTTAAAAACTATGACAAAGGTAAGACAAGTGTTATACACAATGATTGAAATGCTGACAAAAAGGCCACCATCTTTTCACGTCACTTTGTTCTTGTGCTTAACTTCTTTGTAATTATATTCAATCAATTTTTGTTCTTGTGCTTAATTTCTTTGTAATTATATTCAATCAATTTTTTTATTGGATGAAAATTTACCTTTAATAAAAAGGTAATCTCCTCCCACCATCAGCACTTTTTTCTCTTGCTTTTAAAAATGCTCCAATTTTGCTTATAGTTCAGAGATTCCAATAATTGCCAGTTGAACCTATTGTCTACAGAAATACAAGGAACTCCCAATTAACGCGGTTCCATTAGCATGTTTTCAATAAACAATCTTTTATCCCCCAAAAAAATCAAAAAGCCAACCCAAAATTAGCGCTGTATTTGAAATAATTCGGTTTGCGATAAAATAAATTTTCTATTAGTTTTCTTCCAAAACGATTTTTTACAGTAGGGACCTCCAGCGTGTGATGGGCACTTTTAACAGCAACAGCAAACCAGGCGAACCACACCAAGATTTTTTAAATCTACCAAAAATGAACTAACAGATTTCAATACAATTTTCAATACTTATTCATTTATAAATGAATTTAATTATGAAAAGGGTATTTTGTAAGAAGAATTTGTGTAAATATTTTTTTCAAGTCAACCCCCACCCTTCAAATTTTATAAAATCTCTATAATATAACATTTAGACACTAAAAACATTTACATTTCTATAAAGACAAGTCCCCGGAAAAATTAAATCAGTTGAAATTTTATTCAAAACTTCAACTGGAGAAGTAAAAAATATTAATCTAATTTAATTTCTTTTAAATTTGAAATTCAGGATTAATTATATTATTTCCCAAAGATTTCTAAGTTCGATTAGCTCAGCAGTTTTCAAGGAAGCATTTATCATGTTAATTGGGGCTTTCCTGTATTTATGCACATACACATACATTCAAAGAGTAAAGAGAAAAACGAGTCGGCTTGTAACAAATCTGACAATTATGAAAATTAAATAAAATAAAAAATTAATTAAACTAATAGCACATCAAAAGTCCTTAAGAAAAACAAAGCAGTTCTTAGTCAATAATTTAATGTCCCCTTCAAAAACTATTACTTAGAAACCCAGATTAGTTAGACTTCAAGGTCTTTCGAATTGGACCCTTTTTGTTTTTTTTTTTAACATAACTCACTTTGAAGAAATTCAAAAATAAATTTAAGATGACAAATTTATAATTTTATCCAAAAGAAACAAAAAGTAATAATCTTTTTGGCTTTCATATATTCAATGTAAAGAGTCCATTTTTATGCAGTGAGTAAAAGAAAAAATATTATGAAATGAAAGTTGATTTAATCTTCTCCAAATATTGTAAGAGAATTTTTTCCAAGAAAATCGTACATCTAAACATTTACATAATTCTTCCATTTATTAGATTAAACTTCAAAAGAAGCTAATTAAAAGTTTCCAGCATCTTTCAGAGTTAAATAATTGCACATAAAAACCAAAAGATTAAAAATTACTAACTAAAGTTTACATTAAGTAAATTTGATTAATTTTCTAAGGTTTCAATATTTCAACTGCCAAACAAAGTCTTGGACCGAATCCAGTTCTTGCATATTTAACAGATTAATGTACACTGAAGAAATATCTTGTGGAATAAAATTGATATGCTTATTAAAAGTCAATTAATTAAAAAAAAAAAAAATGTGTCAAGTTATTTAAGACCACAATCCCAATTCAACAGCATCTGTATTTATGGCTGTGTTCAAGTAAAAAGCAAATTTCGTGTAAGAGCTTTTGACTGCTTTTAAATCAACACCATCTGACATGAATTTGTTAGATGTGTGAAATGGGTAAAGATTCGGATATTATCAAACGGCTAATTTTTTATGAAAATGTATTTATCCTATGTTAATTTATGTGCTTTCAATCAATTAGATCTTCGTTTCTTCTGGATATTTGTCAGTTTTGAGAAAAATTTATGTTTGTTTGTTTTTTTGGTAAAGATCTACATCTGTTAACCAATTCGAAAAGAAAAATAGAAACAATTTGTTGTTGCCAGTAATCCGTTCGACCCTAACAATCTTCCTAGAAGTGTTTAAAGGTTTTAGTGGGGGGGGGGGTGTTCTATTTACAATGCAATTGTATTGTAAATGGGACCGTTACTTTCTGTTTGTTTAATGGATTAAAAACACAAAAGATTACTGTTTTTTTTGGGGGGTGGGGGGGCTATTTACTATAATCCTACACTAGACACTTACTTTCCGTCCTACGAAATTAAGGCTTTCAAGTATTCAGTTAGTTTCTTTGTTAACGTTGAGGAGTCTACACCTTGTGAAGGTTGTTATATAAGCTTCTTTGATATTATTAAAATATTTTACAATGATGATGAAAAAGCAATTCTATTTCAATTTTTAAATGCTTATTTAAAAAGATGAAATAAAAATAATAACCTTAACCCGACCCCTAATCCTAACCCCAGGGTTAAAAAAAAAATTGGAAAAAAAAAATTCAATTTTTCTCAGAACTGAAACATTTCCGGAAGAAATGAAGGCCTAATTGATTGAAAGCACATACATATTTACATAGGAAAAACACAATTTCATAAAAAATTAACCGTTCAATATAAACAGAATCTAAACCATGAAATGCATGCACACAAGACATGGAATCAAGATATCAGTCAAGGATAAAAGGCAGTTAAAAATTAAAAAATAATTACAAAATCACTAATGAAAGATGCACAAAAAGAAATGGCTTGTTTTTACATCATAATAATGTACACAGAGGTTGAAAATGTAAAAGTGTTTTAAAGTAACAAAAAGACATAAAAAATTAAAAAAACATCCAAATGATATTTCGACCAGAGAGAAGGAAAAAGAAAATATACAGAAGATATTAAGCAATAATCACGAACGCAATCAAAGAGGCAGAAGCCCACAAAACAGAAATAAACAAGAAAAAAAAATCACATGACTAAAAGACTCACAGAGCGGTCATAAACACATATACAAACCTATGGGATCGGCCGTGATCATCTTTTGGACTACAAACAGAAAAGGTTAGCATATTCAATAATCTAAGAATATTACAAGGATTTAACTGGGTACTTATTACCCGTAATGGTCCTAATTTGAATTGATCTGAAAATTCGATGACATCATACAGAAATGCAATCTCGTCATACAACGTCAGCACATTTGTTATCGTATACTTCACTTTGAACATGTCGCCTTAATTTAAATAAATTAAATTGTTTGACCTCACTTCTTAAATTTGTCTTAGAATTTAAAAGGAAAACAAAACACGCCTGGCTGCTGCAGGGTCAAACTCCTCTTACTTCTATCCAGATTGAAGATGATTTCTGCAACTTTTGTACTGTATATATAATAAATTCATAAATACATAAGACTTGTCAGTTTGGCTCAGTTGGTAAGAGAGCCACATACCAATCACACAGTTCAAATCACGGTAGGGAAATGTTAATTTTATATATGTTTGGTTTAACATGACTTGATAGACAAACAGTGAAGAGATTACTCCCCTAAATTTGGTGATGATTGTTCTTCTTGTTATGCGGGGGAAAACAAAGTCAACTTCAACTTAGACTGGAATTTGACAAAAAAACTGTGCAACAAGATCGCGTTTCTGCGTGACGTCATCGATTTTACAGCTAAATTCTAATTGGGACCATCATGAGTAATAAGTACCTTTAACTGAAAAAGAAGTTAAACCAAAAACTGAACATTTTTAAAAGGTTGGCAAATGTTTGAAGGTCAGTTTTAACAGAAAATTGACTTTCAAATAACCTGGAGTTCAAATCAGCTCCAAAATAATCCTTGTGATTTCACACTGAATCAGATTTTGAACTTAAAATAGTTTCTCTCCAATGCTCTACTGTGGATTATCATAGCAAAACAACAATGAAAAGAAAGAAAGAATTCCCTGCAATATATAAATATATTTCTTTTCTAAAAACAAAAAATAAAATAAATAAAATATATTAATCTCATAGAAATTCAAATACATCCGTTAAGTTTTTTACAAGTGATAACTAGTTTTTATGAATAATTCATACATTTTCAAGTGTCCTTAAAAATCATGTGGGACTCAATTTCTCAAAGAAAATCTTTTCGGTGTAGCATTTGACAAATAACCTTTATCAAAGATTCAAATATTATTTTCAAATATTTAGTTATCTACAAACAAATCTTGTCCTTTCTAGGTTATCTGCTTTCTTTCAGATGAATTTTCAACAATTTGTAAATAACAAAGGTTAAAATTCGGATAATCCAAAACAACTAATTCTTTATGAAAATTTCAAAGTGAAAGCGCGTGAACTGGCTCTAAAGTGGGGATCTAACACAAAATAAGGATCCAGTTTAGCAGTATATTTACACTGTAAATCAAACACCCGCCGTCAGGAAGATGGACACATAGTAAGGGTCCAGTATTGCATTATACATACATTTTAAATTGAAACCCCATTTTAAAGCCAATTCATTCATTAACACTTTAAAAGTTAATTTTTCTCAAAAATGAAAAATCTCTGTAAGAAATGAAGGATAGGTTCAGTCAAAGCAGATCAATTCACATAGGAAAAACATTTTCATAAAAAATTAAGTCATTTTGGATTATTCGAATCTCAACCATAAAAAAAAGATTTCCATTTTGGACCTTAAAGGAAGAAAAAAGTCAAATGGCAACATTTAAACTTCATTTAAACGATAAAAAAGCTGTAAAAGAAATGTTCAAAAAGATTTGGGGTTACTAACCAAAGACGGGAGCTTCCTCTACAAGAATTTCTCTTTTCTGTGGAATGGGTGCACGGACATCCTCCTCACTGGAAAGAAAAAGGACACAAATTCAACAAGTCATTCAGAATAGATTATAATAAAGGCTTCTTCATTGAAGAGCAGATGAAAAAGACATTTTTTCATTTTATAACCTTTGGTACTCAGTAGGCTACTTTGTTCACAAAGCAAAAAGTTTGACCTGTCACAGGCGACTCCATTTGATGATAGGGTGTTTGAAGTTTGAAGTTTTGTTGTCAAGTCAATTTCAGTCATACATGAACAGACACACAAATTACAGGCTTTCAAAGTAACTAATTCCACAAAATCTTGGTGCCTGTGAAAATGAATGCTGAGTGCTAAAGATTAATATTATAAGAATCAAATAATGGTTTACAAAACCACAAACTCCTCTTTTATATCAACTGGTTGCAATGCAAGCCATCAGCTAGGACTCGGACCAGTCAATATACTGCGGGGGACATTAGCTAGGACTCGGGGACTAGTCAATATACTGCAGAGAATATTAGCTAGGATTCGGGGACCAGTCAATATCTTGTGGGGAATATTAGCTAGGACTCGGGGGACCAGTCAATATACTGCGGGGAATATTAGCTAGGATTCGGGGGAACAGTCAATATCCTGCGGGGGTCATTAGCTAGGATTCGGGGGACCAGTCAATATCCTGCAGGGGACATTAGCTAGGACATGGGGACTAGTCAATATCCTGCGGGGGACATTAGCTAGGACTCGGGGACCAGTCAATATACTGCAGGGAATATTAGCTAGGATTCGGGGACCAGTCAATATCTTGTGGGGAATATTAGCTAGGACTCGGGGGACCAGTCAATATACTGCGGGGAATATTAGCTAGGATTCGGGGGAACAGTCAATATCCTGCGGGGGTCATTAGCTAGGATTCGGGGGGACATTTCATTCTCAGCTTTTCTTTTATCAGGTTTTCATCTTTTCTATCATTTAAAAATTAATTTTATTGAACAATGTATTTACTGTTTTGTTCCACTATCTTCTGACGTATTTCAGGCAACTTCATAATTCCATTCTCCATTTTTATATTTCTCAGCAAATAAAAAATGTTTTTTCTTCATCAAGAGAATATTGTAAAGACTGGAATAAAAGGCAATCTGAAGGTGCAATATTAATTCAATATTTTCAAATGAGTGAAAACTTCACAGACAAGCTTAACAATTTTTATCTGGAATATTAACGACCTTTCCATTAACTAATTAGAGATATTTTATGGGTTGCTGCATTCAACTAGTCTAATTGGAGGCTGTATTTGTTCAAATCAATTGTTTGTTTTGCCAGGAGCTCATAGAGGACTAACTCCCTTTCAATTCCACTATAGACACAGCATCATCTTTTTTGGATGAAGAACAGCCTTTGTTACAGTTTGTGGTGGTTCACTCCGGATGCCCAACGAACTTGTGTTCCAAATTTTCAAGTTTCCACTTTCCATTGAGCCGTCGCAATGCTATCTAACAAATACAGAAACTTTTTGTTCAGCTCAACATATTTCTTTCCCGATTTTTTCACAAGGCAGAATTGAAATATATCCGACCTGCATCATGTTAGAATTCGAAGAAATGTAATCATTTTAAATAAATATGATTTTTTAAAAGGTCAAAAATTGCTTTTTTATTGTAGTTCATTAGTCTAAAAACTAAATGCTAAAAATAGGGGTCCCCCAGAATATTTCTTTTATAGAAGGGATCCTCATGTTTTGAAAGTTTCGAAACCACAGAGCTAGAAGGCTGAAAATTTAAAAATTTACTCCTTATGTCTAGAAAAAAAAAAAAAAAAAAAAAAAAATTTGTTTTTTTAAATTCCCGCCCCCTAAATAGGTTTGTAGTGGGGTGGTTCGATTTGCAATGTAAGTTTATGCTGAATTGATACCTTAGTTTGCGTTCGGCAGCATTCACGCTGGGTTTTTTTTAAAAATTAATTTTTGTGATCACTGACCAACAAAAGGTGTGAGAAGTAACTTATTCATTGATCACCCATTTTTCCAATTTATCACATCCAGCATGGCATGCTGCCAAAAGACATTGGTCACATGACGGTTTCTATTGAGAGACCAACCAGACCTGTCTTAAATTAAAATTCATTGTTGGGCCAAAAGCGTTTAATTATCCGAGTCACATGAATATCATACATTTCACAATTTATAAATAACTTCAATAAAATGATTACATAAATATATAAACCTTATATTTAGCAATAACTGAAATTTCCAGCGTATCTTGCAAATAAGTTAAAAATAATTCTGAAATATTGATATCACAAATAACATTCAGTTGGAAAATACAAGTTTTTTCACATGGTAATTGGGAAGTTGCATGATCCTAAGTTTTTCTTTTTCAATTAATGAAATCATTTTTTTAAAAAAGAAAAGAAAAATTAATAAAGGCAAATTTAAATGGAGAATTTAATATAGATAAAAAATGTACTAAGTAATAAGTTGAACCCGATAAAATAAAATCCTTTCTTGCAAGCAAAGAAAGATTTTATTTCATCAGCAATAACTGAAATTTCTATGGATCTTGAAAATCAGTTATAGATAATGTGGAAAATCACTAACAATTATCCAGCAATAAAACATTTAGTTGTAAAATACAATTATTTTCAAATGCCTTCCAAAGCAGTTTACACCTAAGCAATATAAGGACAAAAAAAACAAGCATACAACAATGTTGTTCTCTTCTGGCTTGATCTCCACCTCCAAGATTCCCTTGTAAACCAAGAATGAGTTGTAGGCTAGTAAATATGTTAAATATGTTGATATATAAATATTTACTCTTTAGCCGCAGAGTTTGTACTTGTGGCCTTGGGCTCTTTGCTTGAAAGCATTGTATCAGGATTACCATCCATGTGCATCTCGACAGCCAACTGGAGATCTCCATTGCAGGCCTCGATCATTTGTTCACCAACATCTGCAGTCACACCTGAAAGGAGGAAACAACATTTGTAACTTGCCACTTACAAATTATAAGCGATTTTCTATAGTTTTGAGAAAAGTCATTAACATTCAAATAGTTATTTTCTATAGTTTCGAGAAGGGTCATCAACATTCAAATAGTTCTTCGGACAGTTGAAATCCATCTTGTTTGTGTTGTTAATACAAAGTTTCGGCCAAGGAAGTCCAGATTATTGACAGAGAACGCCGTTGAAAACAGAAAAATCAAAGAGGCAGCACATATCAACATGTCTATGTATTAGTCAAACAAGTGTGGAATTCAACCCGATGTGGCTTCGGCTACTCAACAGGAACAAGGTATGGAAGCCCAAACCCAATAAGACAAGGATAAAGAAAAATCCAAATCCTACATTATAAACATTGCCTCCTTTCAAATAAAAAACGTGTTTACCATTTCACATTCAGATATTACACCCGAAGAAGGCCGAAGAATGGATCAGCCGAAATGTTGTGTTAACAGCACAAACAACAAGAAGGGGTTCAATCGTCCGAAGAACTATTTGAAAATTTATAATCTTGTTTGTCAAACTCCAGTCCAAAGCTTTGTTTTTCTACTGTAACAAGAACAATCCTCACCAAATTTAGGCGAGTAAAAATTAACATTCCCATACCATGATTTGAAACCACAACCAACTGATTGGTAAGGTGGTCTTTTACCAACCGAGCTAAATTGACAGGTCATACATATCTACAAAATTTATCTTACAGATACGCAAGGGCTTATTTCATTCTAATAAATAAATACATTTATACTAAAAACATTTTTATAATTTCTGACAAGGAAGTCCAGATTATTGACAGAACGCTGTTGGAAACAAAAAAATCAACATGCGACTGAATTTTTTTATTTATTATATATACAATACAAAGGTTGCAGTAATCATCTTCAGTCGGAATAGAAGTAGGAGTGGAGTATGACCCAGCATGCAGCCAGGCTTGTTTATTTTATTTTATTAGATGAAGTATTGTAAACCATTATTTTCCTTCATCTAGATTTTTTTCAGTCAAGCCATCAAAGTTCTCGTAGCACAAATGGCAGAGTAGTGGGTGTGTTTAACCAAGCTTCCCTGTGGCAAAAGGGATGCGAGTTAGAGTCTCACTGAGAGCTATTCTTTATCTCCAATATGCACTGTTTACTCACTATAGATCAATGGCCTGAGTTCAATTGCCATAAAAAAATTTTATGGATGTGCGGAGTGACCCAACTCTTTGTTGTATAGCCCTCTTGGTCCGCGGGAAGAAAAGACTCCAAACTTGGTTTATAAAAATATGAGGATATATTTTCATTTTATAAGATACATTGCGTGGCGGAGAGTGAAGAGGGGGAGAGAGATAATGAGAGCCGACAGACTGTTCCCAACAGGAGAACTGGCCTTGTGTCTTCTCCAAGTCTAGGCGGTCTGTCTCTTTGAGGCGTCCTGTGTCTCTCTCGCTGATTTTCCAGCCCACCACCAATAGGTCGGAGTTCAGTCGATATCCTGTTTATGACTTTTGAACACCTGTTGTTTCTGTTTCCAGTTCTGGACACCTTGCAGTTTGGGGTTTTCGGAGATATCCTGTTTATAAATTTCAACACCTGTGGGGGTCAAATTTGAGACAACTACGCCCACGGTTGCCTAAATATCCAACATATTTACGGCATGAAAAATGGAATTGGGGAACCAAGTTCAAATTCCAGCGGAAATAGTTTTTGGAACCCACATTACATCATCTGTTGTTGACACTAGACCCTTCAAGAGAAAATTAATGCAATTTGATGTGACCATCTTTTTTATGCATTTGCAAATAAATAAATAGATAGATAAGGGAGACTACTCTATAATTAGCATTTAATAGCTATCTCCCTTGACAAATCAGTCATTATAATATAGATAGGAGTGAGACTGAACGCAGACCCCACACTATTATTATTCAGTTGCAAATCACCTCGATTTTTTTTGCATTATTTTAGAAGTATCTTAATTCATACCTTTGGCTACAATGCTTGTTTCATTTACTTAGAGCAGATAAACAAAATCAGACTTTTAGTATTATAGATATTGCTAAATAATTTGTATTGGAAACTAAAAAAATTGAATTTTAAATGCCCAAAATAGAAAACACAAACATTAACCAAGGTTTTTTTTATACATAATATCTAAAAATGTTCTTTCAAGTCAACTTTACAGAATTGCCTTATATCAACTAGGCAATGATTATTTGTAATCATGCAATGGATACAGCCGTAACCAAGTTATTCTTGTGGGGGGTTCATTTACATATTTTAACAAAAAAAAAAAAAAAAAAAAAAAAAAAAAAAAAAAAAGAGAATCATGATTCTTAATGTATTTATGGTGCCAAATATGTGATTAAAAAACTATTACAATACAACCAAAGTGATTGCATTACTTGATAGGTATAGGTTGTAGTTTTTAATATTTCACAAATTTTGTGCAATACAAAAAAAAATGTAAACAATAAAATTTAAATCACTAAAGATCTTTAACATGTTCGCTGCCACGGATGACATAAGTAGTCTAACAATATAATGTCATCTTTTTTTCTTACATACATTTATGCATATATTACATTAGCTACAAGCTGGAGTACCTGGCATTGCCCGGGAAAAAAAAGTAATCAACACTGACAGGTCATGTAGTAAATTCTAACTAAGAGCTTCTCAAAGTAGGGGTCGCAACTCTTCAGGTGGGTCAAAAATGTTGAAAATGTCAAAATTCAACTTAAAGTGAAAATGCCAAATTTGCCCAGACCTTAAATTGTCCTTTAGGTCACCAGAGGTCAGTACCACCTATGCTATGTTCCTAATTGGGTCAAGTGTACACAAATTTACAGTCCGTAGGGTGCAGCCATCTTCGTTAGATTTGAAAATGCCAAAATTGACTTGTCCTTAAAAGATCAAAGGTCATCACCACATATCCTATGTTCATCCTGGGGTCAAGTTACCCGTATACACAAATTTTCAGCTTGTAGGGTGCAACCGTTTAGGAGTCCATAAAAAAATAGTTAGAAACAAACAAGCATTCATCTTTATAGTATTAGATTCTGCTGTACATCGTTTTATTTTCATACAAATCAACTATTTTAAACATTCAAATAGTTTTTGGTACAATTGAATGCCTTGTTTGTGTTGTTAACACATTTCGGCCGATCCATTCTTTGGCCTTCTTCAGGTGTAATATCTGAATGTACACCGAGGAAGGCCGAAGAATGGATTGGCCGAATCATTGTGTTAACAACACAAACAACAAGGAGTTCAATCGTCTTCTCAAAACCATAGAACTATTTGAATGTTAATGACCCTTCTCAAAACCATAGAACTATTTGAATGTTAATGACCCTTCTCAAAACCATAGAACTATTTGAATGTTAATGACCCTTCTCAAAACCATAGAACTATTTGAATGTTAATGACCCTTCTCAAAACCATAGACAATAGTTTTAAACATGCAATGAAGACTTTCTACTATCAATATTTTATGAGAAAAACCCAGCACTGGAGTTACAATGCCAAAAACATATTCTTGGCAGCGAACAGGTTAATTACTGGCTCTAATTTTTTTAATTATACTATAGTCAAGATTGTTCATTTCCTTTTCCAACCAGACCAATAATACTACCAGCCGTACTTTAGTTCAGAACACAAGACCATTTTTATGGTCACACCAACATAAACTTTTTTGTCAGCTAATCTTGGATTGCATCAGTTTTAACTTTAACCAATTCTCGTGTCAAGACTTTATTTACCATTAAATTCTTTCACCTCGTCATCAAAATTGGTCAAAGGCAAAAGTTTCAAATTTGGATCAACTCAAAAATAATAAATACATTTTTAAAAAGCCCAGGTTTTTTTAAGCCAATATATATTTTTTTCTTTCTTTCGTTTAACGACACATCGACCCTTGGTGGGTCATTTAGTGCCGACTTCAGTAAGGGGGGGGGGAATCCCATGTCCCCATGACTAGAGACTTGAGGGGTGAGAATCTCAAATCCATGTCACTGAGACAGATGCCACGAGGACGGGGATAAAGGGGGGAGGGGTGGAGATCCCAAAAGCTTCTCAGGATGAATCCTGAACATGCTAATCGCCTCTGGCGGTGCGAAGCACAGATACTCCACTTTGATCCTAGCCACAGCCAAGATATCCTGTGCAACTTCTCCAAGGACAATACCCGAGCATGCCACAAGGACCCCCGAAGGGCCGCGGTTCTCTGAACTTCGAGGCCATGGCGGTTTCGAAGAACAGATACACTTTGGTCCTAGCCAAAAGGCCGCAAGAGCGATTTTTCCCAAATATATATCATCTGAAGATCGAATTCTCATGAAACCAACTGTACAGGAACATTCTCACCGACTGGCCAACATGGAACAACCAATTATGGACACAAACAAATCTCACCATTAATAATTGTAGCTATATAAGAAATTAACTAAACAAGAGTAACTGTTCATCTGATGACCAAATTCTCGTGAAACCAATTGTACAGGTTGTAATGAATCAATAAATATTTTTTTAATATAATATAATATAATATATATATATAAACACACACATATTAGACGTGATCCATTGGGTCCACCCTTTCAGAGAAAATTAGTGCAATCTGATGTAACCAGAATGAAGTTGGATTTTTTTTATGCATTTGCAAATAAATAAATAATGGAAACTACTCTATAATTAGCATTTAATTGTTATCTCCCGTGGCAGAGCGTGCACACAGACCCCACACTATTATTAAGTGGAAATCACCAAGACTTTTTTTGCATTCCTTAAGTTAGCACATTTTAGATGTACCTTAATTTAATACCTCTGGCTACTTAGAGGCAGTGTTGTCAACTCAAAAAATATTTACACGGTAATTTGACTACCAAAAAGCGCTAAATCTTTGAAAGTAACTAAAAATGGCCAAAAACCACCAAAAAGACACTGCCAAAACAAGAAACGCGCTAAATTGGCAACACTGCTTAGAAGTCACATACAGATAAACAGAATCAGACTTTTAGTATTATATAGATTCAGTTTTTTTTCACATCATCAAATCTTGCCATTGGAAAAAGTTTCTAATTTTAATCAACTTTTTAGAAGAAAAATCTCTTGCTTTATGAGGAATTATGATTCTCAAATTGTGATTTAATAAAGTCAGGTGTTTTAAGCCCACAAATATAATAATGAAAGAAGAAAAAAGACAATGATTGCAAAGAAAAATTAACTTATTTATACAGCAATTTCCATGTTGCTTGTGTGTTTACCCAATACGTCACACAAAGCCCATTCTAGCTTTCCATTCAACCATCAAACCGAAAGTTTAGGTTTCAATGAATCAGCAATTCTTACCATCAAACCACACACAGCTTCCTCACAATGTTCAACACAAGTCATTTTTCAATCATTAATCACTGCTACCCACAACAAACCAGTTTAAACACTGTTGTTGGGTTTAGGTTATTCATGTTCTGACATTTATATGTATCTATCTATGTATCCGGACTTCACCCAGCCCTAACCGTTCATAGTAGAAACTTACACAAGCACACACCTCAATGAGTAGGGAAATTCACCCACCCACCCCCAACTAGGTTTTTAGTGAGGGGTTCAATTTACAATTCAAATTTATGCCAAATTGATCCCTTAGTTTGTGTCCAGCAGCATTCCCACTTGTTTTTTTTTAAATTTTGGTCTATTTAGTGATCACTGCCGACCATCACTGCTTAATTTACGAGGTAAAAAGAAGCATATATAGGTTGAGGTGATTTATAATTTCCCCATTTACTTCATTTTTTTTTTACAATGTATATTATAAAATTACCTGAAAACTTTAATAAAAACCAGCAGAAGTATGATTAGTCCTTAAAAGTACTACTTTTTTCTTAATATACTAAGAGTGTCGCCAGTCATTTGACTGTGTTTTAGCGTTGGGAACATACTTTTGCCATGGTGGGTAATATCAGGTTTTGTCATTTTTGGTCATCAGGTACAGGAAGGTGACTCAACACCCGCTTGACCTTTGAACTGAGTTGACAAGTAACAGACAATCACTGTAAACAAATGTATTTTTGACTATATTTTAAGTTAAGTAAGTAATATTGTTCCAAAATCCAGTTAAGCAATCATTTAACTTTGTTAAATCCTATTTCTCTAACGGATACTTTATTTTTGGAAGATTTTTAAATACAGTTTAAATTTTTTTTTTCTGTCAGTAGACATCAATCATGGTAATTTGGGATGACAAAAATTGACATGACAAAATATTGAATTAAAAACAGCTTTAAGTGCACAAAAGTAATTTTTCTTATTTAAACGACCGACTTTATGCTAATTTCTTGCAATTAAAACCAAAATTAAAACTTCAAAGAAGATATTTTAATTATTTCAATATGTTTAAATTCTTTATAAAAGAAGTCTATAAACATTGTTACAATTTGTAATATTTCTACCTATCTAGTTGATATGAACATATAAATCATACCATTTTATGCAGACATATAAAAGGTGTATCTGGTCTATACTCTTAGACATGAACAAAAACATAGTGTAACATGTTTTGTGGATAACAAAGCAACAGACACTGGCTTTTATATAGAGAGATTAAAAATAAAATATACTAGCATTCATTATTCTCATAATAAATCACTATAATTTTTTGTTCTTTTAAATCAGTGAAAACATACAATATTATGGTGTACAATAGGATAAGGGCTATCCGACATAATGATGATAGGAAAAGACAATGTGGAGACCCAGAAATAATGTGCAAAAATTATTTATTACATGTTTCAGCTGAGAAATTCAGTTTTTTTCAAAGGTGTCTGGAGAAAACAAACGGTGAGTCCTACTTCGTCCGAGGATCTGTATTTGAATTCTGAGCTGGTATACTTTTGTTATGATTTGTGTATTCGGCCACCTGTGGCGGAAATGTAAGTGACCTTGATCACCTTAGGAGATGGGTATATTGCATCAGGTTGTAAACAGGAAATGGGGACCGTGTGACACCACGTAGGCATTGGGGAGATCTATAAAGCAGAAGACAATCATCCCTCCCTGGGAAGCGGACAGAAATCTCGACACTCAAAGAAGACGCAGACAGCATCGGATCCGAAAGGCAGAAGACCGCCGTCCCTGTTAGGGACAGTCTGGCGGTTCTCCTTATCTCTCTCCCGCCAACAAAGATGTACGTTGTGTAATAAAAATATGTCCAGATATTTTTACAAGCAAGTCTTCCTTTCTATCCAGGACACCCCACTATATAACACTTTATCAGCAGAGTAGAATCTTCTGGTGTGTGCCTATTTGTCTTGTGTGCGTTAGGGATTTTGGTGCCTGCTGTGTGAGGCTAGATTACTCATGAACTTTCTCTAGCCTCACACAACATGCACCAAAATACCCCCCCCCACACACACAAGACAAATAGGCACACCACCGAACACACACCAGAAGATTCTACCCTGCTGATAATGTGCAGGTAGCATTTTTGCTGTATTATGGTAACAAACCAACAAATATCTCAGTGTGTGTGTGTGGGGAATGGGGTCACATATTCAAGTAAATATGGTAATAAATATTAATAATAAATTACTGAAATTAAATATTAAATTAATAAATATTTTGTAATTTTAGCCCATTTTATGCTTTTTCAATCCATCCATAATTTGCTTGTCAAAGTGATCTACGATTTCCGGTGATATATTTTCGTTTTTTTTTTTTTTAAATTAAGCCATCTGTCAAACGACTTTCACTGCTTTGATATCCGTTTCCCCCTACCCAATCTGACTGACTGACAATACTTCAGACTTGAAATCCAGATTGATTTTTATCACTATAGCAGTAGTTTGTACGTATGTCATCATCAGTCTACTACTAGGGTCTATGTCTGGCAATCAAATCGCAGTTGTAACATCATTTCTTAATTTTATAAATCAGTTTAGAATAGCAGAACAGACGAACAAACATCTGCACAAAAAATGTGACAATGGTATTCATATAGTTAGATATCAACGTCATTCTCTTGCCAATTATCTTGATGCTTTATCCTTTAAAAGACATATGGTCCTTTCAATTTTCATTATTTTTATTACTAATTCACTCATTGGTTTTTGGTTCCTCAAAGCAGGGATCCAGACTTTTTTCCCTACCGTCCCGAAGGAAATGTAAACCGTCCTAAAATTAAAATGTTGCTTCTTTACTTTGTTATTATCATCTATAGTTAGTAGCATAATAAAAAGACCATTAAAATGTTGAGGAAATAAATAATTGTCAAACTCCAGTTCAAACCTGGAGTTTACTTTGTTTTTCTACTGTAACAAAAACAAGAACAATCCCCACCAAATTAAAAAAAAAAAAAAAAGAAAAAGAAAAGAGAGAAGATATCTTCCCGGCACATCTCCGAGACGGAAGTGATTTTAAAAAATTTTTCTCTTTTGTTTTAAAAATCACTTCCGTCATGGATGCATCTCGGGGAAGATTTGTTTGTCCCAAACACATTTTTACCGTCCCTGGGACGATGTTAATTTCGAGAATTCCACATACTGTAATCCGGGATGACGGAGTGACTACTTAGTTCTCTTTAAGCGCATGTAGGTTGGAGTGATGTAAGGGTTACTGGAATTGGCGAGTGGTTCAAATTCTGCTGAAGCTGTTTGCAGTCACTTAGCACTAATGCCCTTGGGAAAGTCATGAATCTATCTCTTCTCCCTCAAGCTATGGGTTAAATAACAAGGCAGACTGGGCTCTCTAGCTTTGGTTGGCAACCAGTCTAGGAGAGGGACAACTCTGAATTCAAAACTAGATGTGTAATCCACCCCCTACCATGGGTTAAAAAAAAAAAAAAATACCACCCAGTAAAAAAGCCACTTGCTAAAGAACCGATCAGATCCAGGGAGTATTTGCACTTTAAGATGTAGAGGAGTTTTTGGAATTAAAGCAACTAGGGCAGTGCCCGTTTGGGATTTTGGTGCCTGCTGTGTGAGGCTAGATTACTCATGAACTTTTTCTAGCCTCACACAGCAGACACCAAAATCCCACACATATGCACACAAGATAAATAGGCACACACACCAGAAGATTCTACCCTGCTGATGAAGCCTACCAGCTCAGAATTCAAATACAGATCCTCGGACAAAGTAGGTCTCGCTGTTTTTCTCCAGACACCTTTGAAAAAGACTGAATTTCTCAGCTGAAACATGTTAGATAATAAGTATTCTTTTCAAATTATTTCTGAGTCTCCACATTGTCTTTTCCTATCATTATACTATATTATTTAAACTTCATATCCACATACTTTCACATTAAATGGGATAGGAATTATTTGCAACAGGGTTCGAAATTAACGTCGTCCCGGGGACGGTAAAAATTGTTTTCGCGACAGTAGTGAAAAAAGTTAGTCTGGAGCCCTGATTTGCAATCAGCTACATTCTCAATAATCTTGGCGATCTTAGTTATACGATGTTTAGAAAGAAATAATTACAAAGAAAAGGTTCTTGTCCATTGAGGAAATAAATTGAATGAAAGAAAAGGGGCTTCGTTACTTATGGGTCGAAAAGCAGTTGTCAGTGAATGACAACAAACAAGGGAATTATTATCACAAATTTCTTTTAATTTTTTTTATTTCAAATAGTTTAGGCAGATTTGCTATGATCAAAATAGATTTTTGACTCCTCAGCAGAAAAACCTTAATTTTTTTAATACATCATAGGAAAGAGCATTTTCTAAAATTCCAATCCATTTTATTGGATAGGAGTTATTCACTTAACGAGTAACCCATTAAAATAAATAGACTATTATTGGAGTTTACCGTAATAATAATACTGTATTATTATTATTATTACATAATTCTTTTTTAGTGCGAAGTATACAATATATATAGAGGCAGCTACGCATCATGTATAAACCTAGTTTTATACAATTTTAAACTCATAAACCATTGTGTGGTGTTATAAGAATAAGAATGAATTTACTGAAATTCTTACTAAGATTAACTTGGTCATTTATGAATTCCCACTTAGTAAGTACGTTGAGTAATTCGTTGTATTAAAAATGCCATGATCAAGAAAGCTTTAGACATAACTGACTCGGTTTATGAAATAAAATAAATGCGATAAAGACGAGAAGCAATGAAAGGACAGAATGAAAAATAATAAATACAGTTTTACGAGTGTTTACGATGCTGCTACTATTTGGGCCGAAGTGGGCTTCTACATCGACCACACATAATAATAGAGTGGGATGAATGATGAATTAAATACAAAACCGTTCTTAAGGTAAGGATTAGAGGAAAAATGAAAATGATAGCAATTGACCTTTTAGGCTTTTATTGAAATGAATACACTGCTTGTTTGATGATAATAATGTGACTGTAACTTCAACTGGTCGTTAAGGCTAATATAATTGATGATAGATGACAGGACATGCTCAACAATAGGTAACAAAACGGTTGATATTAGAAATAACTGAAGAAACAATAAAAAATTAAATTGAATCGGCCATAATTTGTTCGTCTTGATAACCAATTGTTTAATGTTTAGAGTAAATAAAAGAATTTAGTTTAAAGAGAAATCCCATGGGAATTTTTCATAAGCTTCAACCAATCACTATTTCAAAGAATATTAGGGCAGGTGGCAAAGAAGAGTAATAGTTATCCTATTATTGCAAGATAAAAGCCATTGTCCATTCCGTGCTAAGCTAGCTACCCATTGCAACTTGCAAGATAAAAGCACTGATTCACAGATAGAACGGAGTTGCCATCAATTACAATAAAAGCGAGATTTTATTGTGTTAGCCATAGAACTGCAATGTCGGAAATTTCAGTCATCTGCTGTTATTGTGTTAAATATGATAACAATTGAATGCCCGATTTTTTTAGATTTAATGACTGACCAAAGCACATGCAGTTTGTTTTCAAAGTGTTACCTTTCTCTTCCTGATTTGGAAAAAAAATCACTTTAATCTTCAAGATTAAGTCATAAATGAGAAAAAAGGGTCACTTTTTATTCACAAAGGATAAAACCAGTTTCTAAGGGTAAAAGAAGGAGGATCTTATTAAAAAACCCCGAAGATTTTATGCGAGCATTTAACACCATACACAGGAAGCGCCAAAAATAAAGTAAATAGAAGCCCCCCCACCCCTAAGACCTTCAGAAATTGCTTTCCCTCAAAACTGACAAATTTCCGGAAGATACGAAGGTCTTATTGATTGAAAGCATATAAATTAACAAAGAAATAATTGTTTTTGCTACGAAAAGTCAATGTTAACTAAACCGAATCTTAAACAAAAGTTTTCAGTGTTATATGTTTTGAAACTGAACATCAAGCCACTACGGAGCTGTTTATTTTAGGAGAGAGCAGAAAAGGAAGTGTTTGAAAGGTAAAATGTATTAATTGCATTAATCCCCAAAACATATCTACACCCCAAGGTGTAAATATTCAAAGAGGACAATGCATTTTAAATTTATTAAAGAACCAAAAAACAATAAAACGAGCGAATAAGACGATAATAAAAAATATAATGAATGAAAAGATAACCCCGAAAAAGCCATTCGGTTAGATCTTGCAAGTGGTGATAGATAATGAATAGTCACTGAAATAATCTTCGATTTGTGGTATAAAGGTAGACCAAGGCCTTATGAAGCCAGGGATCTGATTTATAACAAGAATATTTTACCTGTAATTGAACAGAAGTGATCCACAGTGGCACTCACGGGTTTCTTCTTACCTCTGGCCGCCATTAGTGAATGGCGCTATAATTCAAAACGAGGCTGAGTTACAAATATCTACCCCACCCCCAACTCTGGATCACATTTGTAATTTATGACAAATCAGGGCATATTTTAACATCTCATATTGAAGTTTCGACAAAGATTTCAACTGATTTAATATCTCCAGAGACTTATCTTTATAGAAATGTAAGTATTTTAGTGACTGAATGTTATTTTATTGAGATTTCATAAAATTAAAAAGGGAGGGGGTCGATTGACTTGAAAAAATATTTCCATAAGTTTTTCTTACAAAATAATATTGTCATAAAAAAATTCATTTATAAATGAATAAGTAACGAAAATTTTATTGAAATCCGATCATTAGTTATTTTTGGTAGAATTTTAAAACCTAGGTGTGTTTTGCCTAACATTTTTCTAATGCAAATTTGTTTTTCACAGTGTTAAAAACTTTTCAAACACAAATATCTTTGGATTTATATTGTATACACAAATAATTTTTATATCAACATTTTCTACAATCATTCTTCTTACTGATGACACAAAGAATCTTATGATAAAATTAATGTGTTACGACTTTCGGGCTTTTTTTATCGACACATGTTGCCTTGTTGTCAAGTATGTGGAGGTACCTATCAAATAAATATTCTTCTTCTTTTTGCAAGAGGAACCAAAGGTCAGACAATTGAAAAATTAAATTATTATTATGGTAATAAACAATGGTTACACACAGCCAAAGTAGTCTTCTCTAAATTTGAAAGGAGAATTTTAGGTAGTGCAAACAGGGGCAGGGCCCTATTTTAGGTAGTGTAAACAGTGCAGCTGCACAGGGCCCTAAATTTTAGCCCCCCCCCCCCCTATATTTCTTTTTTGGAAGGTAAAAAAGTAAAGATTTCTCAACTAAACTTGTTTGAGGATTTATTATCTTACATAGAGATAGATTATTGATCCATATAAAAAGATTTTATGTTAAGTTAAACATCATGATTTAAGGAATATTTCATTTTTGTTTTGATTTATTTGAAAATAATAGCTAAATACAAAAGTAGAAGGGCCGTCAAGAAATGTTATGCACTAGGCCCCATCCATGTTAAATTCGGCCCTGAGAAGGGGTAAGGTGGAGAATTAAATTGCTTTCTGCCATGTTGTTATTAGCAACTTTTCCCAATAAACTGAAACAATTCAATACAGTCTGCCCAGAGTTGCATTTTGAGAAATCACACTCAAAATTAAGATTTTCAGATGTAAACATAGTAAGTATTTGAAAGAATTGAAATCCGAGATACCCCAAAGCAAATAAGGTTAGATATTGCAAGTGGTGATAAGTAATGAATAGTCATTGAAATATTGAGGATTTATTATGTTACATAGAGATAGATTATTGATCCATAAAAGACTTTACAATTAAACATCATGATTTTAGGAATATTTCATTTTTGTTTTGATTTATTTGAAAATAATAGCTAAATACAAAAATAGAAGGGCCCCCAAGAAATGTTATGCACTAGGCTCCGCCAATGTTAAATTCTGCCCTGGGAAGGGGTATGGTGGAGAGTCAAATTACTTTCTGTCATGTTGTTATCAGCAACTTTTTGAGAAATCACACTCAAAATTAAGATTTTCATAGTAAGTATTTGAAAGAATTGAAATCCAAGATATCCCAAAGCGAATAGAGTTAGATATTGCAAGTGGTGATAAATAATGAATAGTCATTGAAATATTGAGGATTTATCATGTTACACAGAGATAGATTATTGATCCATAAAGGACTTTAACTTAAATTAAACATCATTTTTGTTTTGATTTGTTTGAAAATAATAGCTAAATACAAAAATAGCATAAGTGGCTCATTGATGATAGAAAACAGGACATGGTCGACAATAAGATAACAACATGGTTGATATTAGAAATAAATAAGAAACTAAAGAAATAATAACAAATCAACTTGAATTGGCCATAATTTCTTTGTCTTGGATGATAATCAATTGTTTATTGATTAGTCATTGGCCGTATTTAAGAACGGCAATTAAATTAAACTAATCTTCAATAATTAATTTTTCTCACATTTAGAATAAGCATAGCAGTGTAGGCTTTTCAATTGTTCTAAGTAGTAGGTCACCAAAGCAGTCGAAGTGAGACCACAGTAAAAATCATCTAAGGTGGCAATGTAAGTTTGTTGTGGCAGTGTTTTTAATTTACAAAGATGACAGTAATGAACACTCTTGTTTCGATATCATGAATCCATTATAAAACAAAAAGAAGAGATCTTATTCTTGGACAAAGCTTGTTATCATTGTGTGTCTATTTTCCATTATTCACCTTCAAAGGTTGCAAAAATAGAAAAGTCAAAGTATTCTCCCCTTTCCTGTATGTCAAGTATTTGTTTGAGTTTCTTATTGTAAGTTTATTGATCACTACCCACAACAGACCGGTTTAATCACAGTTGCTGGATTTAGTTAATCACTACTACCCACAACAGACCGGTTTAATCACTGTTGCTGGGTTTAGTTAATCACCACTACCCACAACAGAACGGTTTAATCACTGTTGCTGGGTTTAATTAATCACCACTACCCACAACAGACCGTTTAAGCTGGGTTTAGGTTCAATTAAAAAGTTGGAAAAAGGGGTGATCAATGAATAAGTTATTTTCTTGCCTTTTGTTGGGCTGTGATCACTAAAAAAAGGTCTGATTTTCAAAAAACAAACTACAGACCAATTTAGCATAAACTTCCATTGCAAATTGGAAACAAGGTGGAGAGTTAAATTGCTTTCTGCCATGTTGTTATTAGCAACTTTTCCCAATAAACTGAAACAATTCAATACAGTCTGCCCAGAGTTGCATTTTGAGAAATAAAAGTCACTGAAGGGTCTGAGTGATTGTTTATGATTTTGTGAAAAGACAATAACCACTTTCTGAATCCAGAATCTTTTATTCATATAGTAAAGTTTATTTTCATTTGTTTTCCTTTTTCTTAGTTAACATTGCATATTCTATGTTAGTGCACAGTGTATGAAGTGGTGTAATGGTTAGCAGGATGGAAAATGGAATCAGCAGACCCAGTCTGAGTTTGTTTACATTCACCTTGCACTAATGCCCTTGGGAAAGGCATGAGTCCACTTCTCCCTCCAGCTATGAGTAAATAGCAGGGCAACTGGAGCCCTGTAAAGAAGTCCATCTAAGAGAAGGTTATTATGACAGAAAAAAATCTACAGCTTGGCCATAGCTGGTCCCAAGCCTGAGTAAAGGAAGAGGATTGGTCTCCTTACCTGAAGTACAACTCAGAGGGGAGCCACCAAGACCATTTCGAAGCTGGGAGATATATCTTACACTGAAAGATTAAAACAACTTGAATACAGAAGAAAACGTGCTGACCTACTAGAGATCTATAGAATCCGGAACAACATACATAGAATGGATACTGACATTCAATGCTCAAAATAGAAAATACTGAAAAAAACCTACTCGATACTGAAACTGCATCAGAGTGGATGCAGCCAATGCTGAGAAGGTGTCTACAGGAATAAACCATATATAGTGCAATGGAATTTCCACTACTCTTAGTCAAAGATGTTTTTTTCCCCCCGCAAATGCGTACATCTTGGTTTCAGCCTTTATAAAAGATCGATACCCAAATGTTCTTAAAACTCATGGACAAACTTGATTTTTTGTCAATCAATATTCCTTTTACAGATTCAATCTTTTGGTCTCGTCAAGCAAGATTTCAGCCAAAAATCAAAAATTTAAAACACCTGAAAGAAAAGTTGGATGATATTCCCATCAAGCACCCCAAAGTTTGGCAAATCGAAAAGGATGGATTTTTCCTTGACACTGGTGACATCACTGAAACGTCAGCAGTGTTACCAGGATAAACAAAATCCATGTGTTAATATCAAAGAAAATATTAGCCTGAACTGGTGTCGCTAGTCTGTCTCTGAAATGTTCAAAGTTACTTACATTTGATAAAAAATAGGTTGTTTATAGGTTTTTTGTTTTTTTAAACTAACAAACTTTCGAAGTCTGTCTCTGAAATGGTCGAAGTTACTTACATTTGATAAAAAATAACTTCGAAAGTTTGTTAGTTTAAAATATCAACACGTGTCAAGGAAAAATCCATCCTTTTCGATTTGCCAAACTTTGGGGTGCTTGATGGGAATATCACCTGAAAAGTTTATTTAGATATTTAACTCTTAAATTCATTAAAAAAAATTTGAATGTCATTATCAAGGGAAATATCTCTTGATTAAAGTTATCTGACTTTGACCATTTGGTGAAATATTTTCTATTTTTTCTATTCAATTCACAAAAGAGTTCCATTATTTTTAATTCTATTCATTGAAGGATTCCACTGTCAATTAAAAGCAGTTACAAGCAGTCCATGAATTTAAGAGTTAAAAGCCGTGAGAAATCTATTTATGGAGTTGAAACTGGATTTAGGTTAACTGAGGACTTCTGCAAAAAGGTTTAAAGATTTATAACTTTTTTCAGTTTTCTTCCAAGCCAGACTCCACAAATATACAAATATATATATACTTGAAATAGGCTTTTTTTGACAGCAGATAATTGTGTCATTAAGCCAGCTTCAGTGTAGTTGGACTGGGATTAAACTAATAAGAAAAATGGTAGTTAAATTTGGTATGTCCGATATCAAAATAAAGATTATTTTTTTAAATATTGATATTCTCGGATGTGACCATCTTTTCACTTAGGCTGTTCCATGCATTTGCTACTCTTGCCGAGGTCTGAATTTGTAGTTTATGGCTGTGTCCTCTGGTTTTACTGCAGATAGATGAAGTCAGCATTTTCTTATCAGGGCATTTTGAGCAATGAACGTCAGTATCCACTCTATGTATGTTGTTCCGGATTTTATAGACCTCTAGTAGGTCAGCACATTTTCTTCTGTATTCAAGGGTCTCTAGATTAAGTTGTTTTAATCTTTCAGTGTAAGATATATCCCCCAGTCTCGGAATGGTCTTGGTGGCTCTTCTCTAAACTCTCTCTATGGCATCAGAGTTGTACTTCAGGTAAGGAGACCATATGCAGGAAGTAAACGTACCAGAGACTTATCGATGAACTTAAATGAGTGTCTTATGTAGCCGAGTGTTTATTGGCTGTATTCACTTTGGTTTCTATATGTGCAATGAAGTTAAGTGAGATGTCTATAAATATAAGCTTTTTTTAAAAATCTTGGTGAAATTATTTTTTCCTGTAGACTCCTTGTGGAGAATAGGGCTGCAACCACACCATGCTAGGTAATGTTGCATGGTTTATGTTTTTACGGGATTGAGTTGCTAACTCCCCGCCCAACCCTCCTCCTTTAACCATGTTTAGGACCAGAAGGATGGCCTTTGTTTTTTACCCATAGCTGGAGGGAGAAGTGGATTCATGTCTTTCCCAAGGGCATTAGTGCAAAGTTAACATGAGCAAAATTGGACACAACAGATAAAGGCAATAATTTTTAAAGAATTTGTCTCCAGTTTAGTGTGTGAGTGAATAAGGTAAGTCCTGCTCTTTTTATTCTCTCTTTAGATCTTCAAACTGCCAAAGGGAGAAAACTCTGTGATGCCTTTCTTTCTCTTGGGGCCTTAAGCAGGGAGATCATTTTGTTTATTAGTTCATTTAGGCCTATACGAAGTAAAGAATAGGTAGGAAAATAGAAAATAACTTATATTACATACATTTTTCTTTCTTTATTTAGATAAAACCAGAGGCCAATTTATCAAAGAAATAGTTTGGGTCTTACCAATTCTCATTATGCCCACTGAATGGAGTGTAGAATAGAACAGAAATCAGTGAATGTTGCCATAAAAGGTAGCAGAGAATGGATAAAAACGATGGTAAACTTGACAATATCGCCCATCGTGCAGTCATCCACTACTCCAGCATCAAGGGCTGTAGGAAGCGGCATCCTTCTTCACTGACTCCACTATTTCCTCATGGATCCCACAAGGTGATAAGCCCTTGATATCAAGATGGCGGATGACTGCACAATGGGCAATATTGTTAATTTCTCAACAATTGCTGACTCAAGTTTCAATTGTCTGGAACAGAAAAAATAAAAGAGTTATGAATTTCAAATTTTCTGTGTAATCATTCCCAGAGTTGAACTGTATGTGAATTTAGTAGGAACTGTATAACTCATATCTTTGTACCTTAGTGTTGTATAGCCCTCTTGGTCCGCGGGAGGAAAATCCTGAACTTGGAGAAAAAGGAAGACTCGAAACATGTTTATAAAAATATGAGGATATATTTTTATTTCATAAGATACAGTGTATCGGGGCAGAGAATGAAGAGTGGGAGAGAGAGATAATGAGAGCCGACAGACTGTTCCCAACAGGGGAACTGGTCTTGTGTCTTCCCTCCAGTCTAGATGGTCTGTCTCTTTGCCTCTCCAAGGGCGTCCTGTGTCTCTCTCTGCTTCCTGGGGGTGTCTCTCTTGCTTTTATCAGGTTTGAACGCCCACACTGATTTTCCAACTGTCAGGGTCAATATCTTGTTTAATTTTCAACACCTGTGGGAGTCAAATCTGTGACCTACGTCTAAATATCCAACATTAGGTCACAGACTTATCAATCACCCTCCATACACAACTATAATAACCTAAAATGTTTTAATATTTTGAATTTTACAAGTAAAGGATAGATTGTTCAGATGGAGATAAAATTGCTTTTAACAAAGAATTTTCTTCCTTTTTGGATGATTACAGTAATTAAAAGATAAAAATCTCAGAACCATCATTTTACCTTTAGATGTAGTAATTTAACATTCCATTACTGATTCATCACATTGACTTTTCATCTTCTGTTTTGCATACCATTTTGTACAGTATTGGACCATTGATCCAACAAGCTTGGGACCGGAGAATTTCTGCATTTTTCCAGGTTTCTGGACCAAGGTTTAATATATACTTAAAATATAAAATAAACAATGAAAACTAAAGAAATTATATTTAACAGATACAAATTAATACACTTTTAAAGCAAGGTTTCTTTGATCTTTATTAATCCACTTAAAATGCTTAAAATATAGAATATAAAATATACAATGAAAAGTAAATGAAGAAAAGTAAAAAACGAAACTGCTTATAACATACAAATTAACCCACTTAAAAAAGGATTTGTTTAATCAATGTTAATCCACTAATCTTCATCTGAAGACAATTCAACCATGCCACACAAATATTTTAAAAGAACAGCCGTGCATCAAACTACCAGTTTAAAAAATAGTCGGTTTTCTGGTAATTCCCGTTTTCTGAAAGATGGATAAATGGTCTGGTACTGTACTTTCTATGACAGAAGGCTAAGAAGCTAAGAGAATAAAACTGATCTCAAATATCTTTTCTCCTCAGTGATTATTTTACTCCTAAAATCTAAGATGTCCAAAACTGAGTTCCAATAACAAAACAATTATTTCGTTATTTTTTCTCCAGTTTCTCCAGTTAGGAGATGTTAAGCAAATGTAGAAGGCTGATAAAACGTTTCCTGCAAAAATTGTAATCTGTTTGTTAAGGGAAGTAACTCTTCAACCCATTACGTCCCTTACAATTAGAATTTTCCTTAACATCTTGTTAGAAACATCAGACATTTCTTCTCGAATTTGAAAAAGAGTGGGTTTAATTCCCGTTTGTGTCTCGAGTTTTACATGTCTTGTCATTCTTCCTGCCTTTCTTTTCCAGTCTCAAAAATTACAACTCAATCACTGACCAGAGTATGCCAAACGAGCTGTAGCTATAGACGTGGTGATTTTATGCATGTATAAGCCATCTGTCATTATGATTCAACTTTAATGCAGGTGAAAATCCAAAATGGTATAACTTCAAGGTGAACAGATTATGACTGACAAAATCTCAGTAAATCATTTTTACCTGCTTCCCAAGGTACTGCCCATTCATTTGATCAACTCTCATTTTCCTCTTAACATATTGGTTCCATTCCTATAATCCCTGGCTTGGACCCTTTATTTCCAACAAACATTTTGAAGATCAGAGAATTATGCCAAGTCTTCCATATTAATCACTGCTACCAAAGGTTTAGGATATTCATGTGTTCACACATTTCTATCTATCTATCTATGTATCCAGACTTCGCCCAGCCCTAACTGTTCATAGTAGAAACTTGAAATTGTGCATACACATTCCCCTCACTGAGTAGGGGAAATGGGTTTTTGTTTTTTGAAAATTCCCCCCCTAAAGAGGTGTTTAGAGGGGGGTTCAATTTTATCTATCTATCCATCTGTACTTGCCCAGCCCTAACCGTTCATAGTAGAAACTTGAAATGTTGTACACACACTCCCTTAAATGAGTAGGGAAAATGCTTTTTTTTGTTTTTTGAAAATTCCCCTCCAAAATAGGGTTCTAGTGGGGGGGGGGTCAATTTTAAATGCAAGCTTATGTTAAATTGGTCACTAGTTTGTGCCTGTATGTTTTTTGAAAATTCAGACATTTTTTAGTGATCACAGCCTGACCTTTTAATTGCTCACCCCCAACACTGCATATATGGGTGGCAGTGATTCATAATTTTCCTTGGAATGCTAGTTGTTTTCGTTTCTTTCTCCTCCAAAACTGAATTACATATCTGCTGATCTATATATACGGTAAGTAAAACAGTGTCCTAAAAACCTGATTTAACTGAAGACAATAACTTAATCTTAGGAAAAGAAGCAAGTCATCAAACCTTTTATCTTTTACCTTTATATATCCTGTAACAGTGCAGGGTCGTTGGGGCACCACTGATTATTCATTGTGTATGTGTCTAGGGCGAAATAGCCTGGCAGAACCTATTCCTCTTCAGGCTGGTTTGCAATCAATGTTGTCCATCTCCTAGACTGATTGCCAACCAAGGATACAGAGTCCAGTGTGCCCTACTATTTACTCATAGCTGGGAGAAGAGATGGCTTCATACCTTTCCCAAGGGCATTAGTGCAAAGTGAACACAAACTGTCTCAGAGTTTGAACTCGACTCACCAATTCAATTCTCTGTGCTGTTAACCGTTTGGCCACTCTGCACTTCAACAAACCAGGGACATGTTAAATCCAATTTTAAAATCTCATTTCAATGAGACTCTAGGTGTTGGATCCTTGTTCTAGAAATTTCCTTGGATTATTTTATCAAGTCCTGAGATCCCTTATTTCAGAAATGCTTGCTCAGATGTTTTCACATATATCCCTGCTTTCCTGATCCAGGATTCACATAATGAAACCTTTGATCTCTTCAAAAAGCTTTGTTAACAAGAATCTTTAGCAGACATTTTACTCAAGCGATCTTTCAACTGGAAGACACACAACTTCAATTGTTTAATTCTTTTCTCAAATTCTAAGATGAAGAATCTTTATTATTTCATATATTTTTTGATGGTTGTCTTCATCTTTGATAATTTTATTTTGCTGCTATGTTTCTTGGCCTTCCTATGAGATTACCACCAGTGGAAATTAAAACCTACCCACACTGTGGGTTGGAAAGAAGAGGGGGAGCCAGAAGCGAGAGAGGGGGAAGGAGGGAAGAAGGAAGGAAGATGATGATCATAATAATAATAATAATTGTAATATCATTATCATTATTATTATTATTATTATTATTATCTTCCTTTCCTTCCGTCTTCTTTCTCTCTCACTTCTGGCTCCCCCTCTTCTTTCCAACACACAGCGTGGGTAGGTTTTAATTACCTAATGATTTTCATTGGGGGTGCAGGCCAACAAAGAAGGTGAAGAAATTGGACATACAAATGTATATAAAAATCCAATCCATTTCAAAAGGGAAGAGATTTGCCAACAGAAACAGCATTGGGTGTGGAAAATTAACAAACAACCAAAACACATTAATAAGACACATGCAATGCAATGTTAACAAATACGCTTTCAATGTTGTTGCCAAGTACTTGTTATTTATAGCTAAAACTGCCTTTAAAATGGCAGAAAAATGGCTAAATATTCCCATTTCCAGCTAACTTTATAGCTAAAAATGTTATATACATATAAATACTTATTTAAAGTACATTTATCAAATAAAATAACTCCATGTTAAGACTCAAGAACAAATTATTAATAAAAATTAAACATTTACTTTTATCAAACATAGATTTAATTGGCTATCATAGTTGTTTTTTTTTGGGGGGGGGGCTAAATTGGAAAGAAATCAGCCAGATGTAGCCAAAAGATGTCCAATTTGGCAACCCTGGCCAGAAGGTGGCCAGCTGTGGGTCAGAAGCAAATAAAAAAAATTGCCCCTGATCAACACTTTCACTGGTTATGGCTAACATCTATATTGAATACATTGAGAATTTGGCCGTGAGAAAAGCGCTATTAATATCTACACTATGGTTCAGATATGTGGATGACATCTTCATACTTTGGCCCTACCAGGAGGTAGAAATAGAATAGAAACACTTTTAGATCACGTGAACTTCATCAGATTGTTACTATAGAAAAAGAACACAAAGACAAACTTGCTTTCCAAAATGTTGAATTATGACATCCGTCTACAGGAAAGCAACACTTATGGATTTAAATACATCAACTTACAAGTTCAATGACCCTTTTTGTGTGAAGAAAGGAATAGTTTATTGTCTACAACCTTATAAACAGTGATCCTAACCCTTTGCAGCATGAATTGACCAATATACACAAAAGACTCCAAAAAAATAATTACCTAGCAGAATATAGAACATTTTTTGATAGTAACTAGTTCTGAAAACAGGAGTACAAACATTACAATCCCTTTAGCCTACCCCCTGAAATAAAGATTTCTGCTTGAGCAGTGGTTCCCAACCTTTTCTAGTCATTCCCCACTTTTGTCAATAAAATTACTAGTATCCCCCCCCCTTCCATTTATTAAGTTACAACAAAGAATATTTTCAAATAATAACTATATTTTATGTATAATTAGACAGCTTCATACGAAGAACTAGTTTAATTTTATAATTGTACAGCTGCTGCTGTGGATTTGTTACGCAAGTGAAAATAATTAGAACACATCAATTTATTACAAAAAATAAGAAATCTGTATATCGTAATTGATATACACATCAATGTGATCTCTGTTCTTGTTTTTTTTGTAACTAGTTCTTTGATTTGTGGGTCTATTAGTGAGAGAGCACATCTTAAATCATTCTCAACTTGGAGCTTATTTCAAGCCTTCAACTTGATAGATAGAAGTGCAGAAAACCCTATCTCTAGACTGGACTTTTATTTTTACCTAATAGCCTTTTTCTCGCTTTGGACTACCCAAATTCCCCCCTGGGGGGAATTCCCCCCGGTTGGAACTACTGGACTAGATAGAGGGTCTATAGCTCAACAAAAATGAGGATATCATTCTGAAAGAACCATTGTCTTGTCTTTGAAATGCAGACAAATGTCCTTATTAGAAACCGTCAACCAAAACTGTCAACATAGGTTTCTTCAGTTTTTAAGTTGGCCTTGCTGGCTGGCTAGCTATGTATCTATCATGCTGCACCAATGGAGCTAGAGGGCTGAAAATTGAAAGACTGAAAAAATTTAAACACTTACTCCTTATTATCTGTAAAAAACTTCTTTTTTTTTTTAAATTCTTTACAATTTGCTATCTAAGTTCATGTTAAATTGGTCCCTTAGTTTGTGTCTGGCAGCATGCATGATTGTTCTTTTGAAAATTCAGACTTTTTAGTGATCACTGCCCAACAAAAGGTGAGAGAAGTAACTTATTCACTGATCACCACTTTTTCCAATTTTTAAATTGATCACCCCAAACATGACATGCTGCCAAAAGATGTTGGTCACATGAGGGTTGCTATTGAGTGAATAACCAGACCTGTCTTTGTTATTTGTTTCTTTATCACAATGTTTCAGCCAAGAAAGACTATAGAGTGCACCAGCCAAAATGTTGTGATAAACACAACAAAGATGAGGATATTATCCAGGAAAGTAGATTCTATAAGTCAACTCATAACTGTAAATGGCTCAGTATTTTGCTATATGTTTCAGGGAAAATTGCTCAGTGTTTTGCTATATGTTTCAGGAAAGATTGCTCAGTGTTTTGCTATATGTTTCAGGAAAGATTGCTCAGTATTTTGCTATATGTTTCAGGGAAAATTGCTCAGTGTTTTGCTATATGTTTCAGGGAGAATTGCTCAGTGTTTTGCTATATGTTTCAGGGAAAATTGCTCAGTGTGTTGCTATATGTTTCAGGGAAAATTGCTCAGTGTTTTGCTATGATGAAATGTTTCAGGAAAAAATGCCTTCCTTGACTATTTAACACAAGTTTTGTTCTAAGAACCAATGTTTGTAATGTGTAGAAAACTTCAGAACAAATTTTCTCAAAATCAAAAATTCAGAAGATATTTTGTTTTAGATTTACACTGATCAAACAAAAAATGAGTACCTGCTGTAGAATAATATTTCACAAGTTAGTCTCACAGTTTGTGCATTTGGTCCTCATTGGTGTAATGTTTATATATGTATGTATATATATATGCTTAATATCAATAAACACTCCCAAGCAAGCTACCCAACAGCCTCCATTAACGAGCCCCATTTCCGGTCCCAGAAACGAGGGCCCGGATGTGAGAGCTGGAAAGGCCTTTTTTGACCACTTCTCCTTTTTCTAAGCACAGCTAAATATGGTTCTAACTAAACACGTTCAACCAACACAGCTAAAAACAGAAACTAACAAACAAATAACCAACAAACAACAAAGATGTAATACTGGCGAAATAACAATTTTGTGGCCACTATTGTGGCTATTTTTGCCAGATTAAGCTAAGTTTAGAAAATCTATATAATACTAAAAGTCTTTCTTTATGGTGTAGGATGACAGCCTGAGTTAAGATGCCATAAAAAGATGCAAAAATTAATATACTTGAATATACTTGAAATAGGCTTTTTTTGACAGCAGCTAAGTGCGTTATTAAACCAGCTTCAGTGTAGTTGGAATGGGTTTAAACTAATAAGAAAAATGGTAGTTAAATTTGGTATGACCGATATCAGAATAAAGATTATTTTTTAAAATATTGATGTTCTTGGATGTGACAGTCCTCTCATTTAGGCTGTTCCATGAGTTTGCTACTACTTTTCTAACATCAGTGGAGGTCTGAATTTATAGTTTATGGCTGTGTCCTCTGGTTTTACTGCGTATAGATGAAGTCAGCATTAAGAAGGAAAATCATTGTCAAAATTAATAATGATAGTAGATTAGTGACGTTAAAACACTAAGGTCTACATTTTAGGACAGATGAAATTCATCAACCAGAACTAATGAAAGAAAGAAATTAAGTTTAAAATCAGGACAGAGGGGAGACATTTGGGTTTGCAAGAAGGGTGTGAGAGGGGGGAAACCACCCCCAGGCACAGGTGTGAAGGGGCTCAAAATTTCCTCTGGCCTATAATACCTGTTAATTAATAATCATGCCCTCCCCTAGTATATCATGCAACTACCCCAGGTGCCCTCTTTGCCCCTGGTGCTGAGAACCCTTGCTATACCTCTGGTCTGAATAAGTATCCATCCAGCAGTAGGCAATGGTTAACCACAGCTAAGCTGTCCAAAAAAAGAATGTGTAGTGAATTTAAGATTGGTACTACCTATTATCTTTTATTATTATCTATTTTTGTTAGGTGAAGTATTGTAAACCATTATTATTAATTTTTGACTACTATTTTCCTTCATCACGATTTTCTAGTTGTTTTTTTATCACAACTTAACTCAGGCCGTTGACCAACAGCAGTGATTGAATGGTGTGGATTGGAAATTAAAAATAAGCTCTCGATGAGACTTGACATCACGTTCCTTTTGCCACAGGGAAGACTGGTTAAAAGCACCAGCTGCTCTGCCATCGAGCTACGAGAACTCAACAGCTTGGCAGAAAATCAAACCTAACCTTAAACCTACTCTCCATCCAGATCTCTCTTGCGCCATGTTTTTGTTTCTGTACTAGTAGTATCAGTAAAGCAATTATCTTTTTCTATAGTTTTGAGAAGGGTCATTAATATTCAAATGGTTCTTCGGATGATTGAACTCCTTCTTGTTATTTGTGTTGTAACCACGACATTTCAGCCGATCCATTCTTCGGCCTTCTTCGGGTTTAAAATCCGAGTGTGATGGGTTAAACAGAAGTTATGTTTAAAGGGGGGATAGCCCTTGTAGCGCATGGCCCGGGTGTTTCTGTGTTGCACTATAAGGACTACTCCCCTTTAAACATAACTTCTGTTTAACCCATCACACTTGGATTTTACACCTGAAGAAAGCCAAAGAATGGACTACAATAGGTACTACTAACTTGGAAAATTGTTAGATAAGCCCCTAAGCCACCAACACCATTGGCAAGACTTTACAAGCCTTAACCCACTTGCATGGGCGTCCATTGCCACTTTTCCGGGGGGATATATTAGGAATATATCTTAACGGCAACCCTGTTACCAGCAAAGAATAATATCATCTTTTTTATAGGGGCACATTATGTTGAGGTTACATAAAACGATTGAACAGCACCATTATCCTTTATTGACTATAAGGTTCCAA
>VCCN01001082.1:1230778-1246774 GCA_006491835.1 Architeuthis dux | reverse complement strand
AATTCAGGTAGTATTTTATTAATTAAGTTGTTATTTATTTATAATTTATATGTTAAAATAACAGATTAATATGATATTTATTAGTAAAAAAACTTATATTAACGTGCTTATATAATGTTTTTATTTTGCGCCGATTTTTTTTTTACGCCACCTCCTCTAAGAACGCATACCCCGGTGTAAAATCAGGGCAGCCTTGTATCTGCAAGTCTACATTCTACACTTCCCTGCACACAAACACACATACACACGAGCACTGAGTGATTTCATCTGGCATCGAGGGAGGGGGGAGGAGTAGGAAGAGGAGAAAGATTAATGGATGTGTGCTTGCTTTCCAATTCTATGAGGTAGTCAGACAGGCAATGTGTGACTCACTCCCTAGATAAGTTGCCACTTGATACACACACAGCCGCTCACCCCTCCTCCTACCAATTCAGACAGCCTTGCTGCTTTATGACTGACTGGTAGGGCTTCGAAAAAATCTCCTCTTCCTTCTACTGCAAATCAGGGTTGCCAGATTAGCCATATTCTGGCTAGATCTGGCTGATATTTCCCCAATTTAGCCGATAAATTTAGCCATTTAAAAAAAATAATTATTAAGTTTAATAAAAGTAAATTTACAGTTTATATTAATAATTTGTGCTAGAGTTTTAGTGGATAGTCATTTTATTTGATAACTGGGCTTGAAATGAGTTTATATAACATTTTTAGCTATAAAGTTAGCTGGAAATGAAAGAATTAGCAGATTCTAGCCATTTTAAAAGAGTTTTAGCTATAAATAACAAACCTTACTTGGCAACACTGCAATGCAAATACAGTAGTACCTCGATTAGCGCTCTAAATACGTTCCTAAAAAATGCAACGCTAAACGAAACCGCGCTATACGGGGTCATGTTAACGTATAGTGTAAATAGAGATTAAACCAGCAATCAATTTAGAATATATGATGTCGTTGTTGAGCCTCAACAAGATGGAATATTGTGCTGCGTATATCTCATAGCGACTTTCAGGAGTTGGTGAAATGTATGATAAATTATTGTAGGTACAATGTAGGGAAGGTGGTCCCGATTGTTAAGTTTCACACCCTCGCACGCTCGATGTTAAAAACGGCGCACAAATAAAAGCAATTTGATTTATTCAAAGCAATAACGTGTTTACTTCTGGAGTTTTTTTTTAATGAATTTCTGATTTCTTTTTATTTGTGCGCCGTTTTTAACATCGAGTGTGCGAGGGTGTGAAACTTTACAATCGGCCGGGACCACCTTCCCTACATTGTGACTTGTATAATATATTCTCAAACACATGGAATATTAACCAAAGTGTACGATATACAGTTATTTCTGAGACTGTCAGTGTCTTTTATCATTAATAATTTCAGATATTTAGCATTACTAAATTTATTACGAAAAATATTTGAAAAAAAAGCACTAGCGAATCAGTGTTAAACGGGGTAAATGCTAAGCGGGGTATTGCTGATTACAACAGACAGACAGTAATACATACTCCTCTACTATTCACTGCTACAGGGCAGTGTTGCCAAATTTATTTCTGTTTACATCTAAAATTGTGTCAAAAAACATCTAAAACCTCTAGATTCTCCAGTATATATTTAAAATCTAGGAAATATATTACCAAGTTATTAATAAATTAAATACGACTTTAATCGTCAACATTTACTTTGTTAAAATATTACTTATTTCATTAAAAATATTACTTATTTTATTACTATAAATTAAATAGATATATTACTTATGTTATTAGAAATCATTAAATAGCAATTTCTAACATCTAGACACAACCAAAAATATCTAGATCTAGATGAAAAACATCTAAATTGGCAACACTGCTACAGGGACAAATTTTTATGGCAGCCCAGAGAATCTATCATCATTTTGATTTTAGGAAAAGAATCATTTGCCATGAATCCAAAAAAAAGACGGAGATGGTTCACTGCCTCCTCAATTCTCCTTCTTTTATAAAACAATTTCTTTTGAAATAAAAATAAAAACCTAATCTTTCATTTAATTTTTAAATCGTTATCTTGGCTTCACTCTGCAAATTCTTGATCAGCTAAATTAATCGACTCATCAGAAACAATTGAATATTTAACGATTAAATGGTCAACCCAGACATTTTTATCTTTATTTTACTGATCAGATTATTTGAATATGAGTGGGTCGTGATAGGAAATGCAGAGTGGCCTAACGGTTACTGACACGGAAAATAGAATCAGTGAACCGAGTTCAAGTTTCAGCCGAGGCTGTTTATGTTCACTTTGCATTAATGCCCTTTGGAAAGGCATGAATCCACTCCTCCCCCAGCTATGGGTAAATAGCAGGGCAGTTGGAGCTCTTTAGAACCCTGTATGGCAGTCCATCTTGGGCATTGGCTAGAAACTTCACCCCATAAAACATACTTGCTACTGAAACCACATTGCAGCCCTATGTTCCACAAGGAGACTACAGGGATAGACAAAGGCTAGTGATTGCTTTTTTAGATGTGTCCAAGCATCTTTATAAGACACTTTTCGGTCAGTCCCTAATATGTTAAATATCAATTTTCCCAGCTGTATTGTGTTGGATTGATATGAAACTTGGTCCAGACCTTCGGGTGAACAATCATCATCTTCCTCTTCCTTCTCCTACTACCACAACTAGTAAGGCTAAATATCAATTTTCTCAGCCTTATCGTGTTGGATTGATATGAAAATTGGTCCAGACCTTCGAGTGAACCATCCTCATCTTTCTCTTGCTATTACTACCATGAATGGTGGACGCATCATTGAACTTATGGTTCTTGTTTTATTTCAAATAGATAAACAAAGAGCCACTTATTATCAAATAAAAAGTGAATTACTTATCCGTAGAAATAGAGAAAGAAGTTTCTTCTGGGGATATAGACAGGGTGGGGCAAAAGTCTGGACCTATAAGTGGTGCATAATGGAAACAAGGTTTAGTATAAAATGAAATTTAATTAACCATACACCAATGACTAAATTATTTTAAAATCAATGTTACACTTCAGTATTTACAGAATTACACTAGAGGCAAATCTGAATGAATTGGAAATTCGAGGAAGAGTGAGACTGGCCAGAAAACAGTATTGCTGGGGTCTGAGAGGATACTGAGAGAGGTGCTGGAGATTCGGTATATATTGTGATAATGAAGGCTGTCCTGGAACTAGACATGACTTTTGGGGTTTTGGATTCTTTTAATAAATTCATTTCTCATCACCAGTGACTATCTTCTCTCAGAATGACTTTTTTTCATGTGGAACACATTTTCCTACCTTTTGTCAACTTATCTGCCATTGTATAACAATCAGAAAGGAATAAAATACATTACATATACTTCCCATATTAAATTACCTACGGGTCCAGACTTCTGCACAGCCCTGTATATCCTGAGGTTTCTATTACTGCTGGGATCAGGGCCAGATTTATAAGGGGGCAAAGGAGGCAATTGCCCCGGGCCCCCTCAATACAAAAATTAAAAAATTAGACTCTTTAATAAGAAATATATTAATAATTACTGCTTGAAATTCTTTTCATTATAATGCCTTCAATTGTTTTAAATAAATTAATAAAATGACTGCTTGTAATTTGGATCTACAGTAATTGGAGTAGGGGAATACTAAAAATCTCCTTGGAGTTTTGCTGACATGTATTTACATGTATACAGGGCCGATTAGACAGTGGGGCAGGCGAGCAGCACCCCTGGGCCCATGAGTGATCTGGGGGCCCATAAACAATGCTTCAAAAATATTTTAGGGAGAAATATTGCACAAATATAGGCAAAGAAAATATAGAATAAAGAGAATAGAACTTAAGAACAAGATTTTTGAAATTTTAATTTTAAAAATAGGGGGTCGAAGATTTTTCAAAAGTGCGTGGGCATGTATTAGTGAAAATACATGACAGTGTGCATGTCTGTTAGTTATGTGTGGTGTGTGAGAAAGGCAGTTTTTGTGTGATTTTCACATGATAGTGTTTCTAAAATCTTAGCTTTTTGCGCAGTTGAAAAAAAGGCCAGTCTGAGGGCAGACATGTTTTTGTGTGCTTATTCACTGCAGTACCGTTTCCAGTAAGAATTTTATGTTTCAATCAGTGCAGAAGCAGAAGTCTGAAGCACAAAAGCAAAGTGAAAGAAAAGCAAGAAATGAACGAGAACAGGTTATTACTAGATATGGATAATACTTCCAGAAAAGACAAATGATGAATATTTATTAGCAAAAACTGAACCATCTGCTCAAGAACAAACTGAAAACAAAATGACTTCATCTAAACCTCCGAATAAAACTGTTGATCATGTACCATCTACAGTTCCCAAAGAAATCACACCTAAAAGTGAGCAGAATACCACTAACTTAAAACCAATCTCTGAAAAAGAACACATCAAGGATACACAAGATGGATTTGATATTGGAAATTTAATACAAAGAAGTGTAGAGAACATGGATAAATGTGTGCAGAACAGACATATTCCCTTGCCCAAAACATTTCCAAGGAATAATGAGCAGCAATCTTTTCCAGTTGACATCTTTAAACACAGAAATCACAATGGTGAAATGTCAGAGATTAGATAGTGTGGAGTGTCAAGAAACAAGCCATATTTTGTCTACCATGTTGACTCTTTGGAAAACTCAAATGCATCAGCTTTGACAACAGAGAATGGATGGTCTACCACAGAAAAATAGAGAATATTAGGAGCATTATGAGCTCGAACAAAGAATTTATTCAAACAGATGCATGGAACATTTTCTGCATAAACAAATTGAAGCATAGGAGGCTAACTGGACTAATATTTTACACAGTCTAATTGAAACTACTTCATTTTTGGGTGAAAGGGGGTTAGCATTCCAAGGTACCTCCCATCTGATTTGTGATGTTCACAATGGTAACTTCCTTGGGTTGGTTGAACTTTTGTCTCATTGGGATCCCATACTTGAAGCCCATGTCAGGAAGGTCAAAGAAAGCCAGGAAAAAGGTTACAAGTACATTTTCTTTGCTCCGATCACGTTTTGCAACTGTCTGAAGATCAAAGGCAAAATACTATTCAATAATAGTTGGTGCAACACCTGATTCTGCACATTTGAACAGACAACATTTATCATACGTTACCTTCAATGCATAGATTGTGAATTTCAGATTCAAGACAGATTTCTTTCTTTTGAAGACTGTTGTGAGAAAACAGGTTCTGACATTGCAAACCTGATAAAGGAAACGTTGAATAAAAATGCCATTCTCTTGGAAGATTGCAGGGTATGACAATGGTGCCAATATGGCAGCCAAGTACAAGGGAGTACAACGATATTACTTGATGAAAATACTCATGCTATTTGTGTGGCACAGATTCAGCAATGTGCTGTACTGAAGCAGTTAGTTTTTTCGGAACAATTGAAAGTGTCTATATCTTTTCCTGTAGTCTAAAAAGATGGCATTTTCTTATGACAAACACAGGCTGTCAATTATTGTATTGTTTGCCAACTACCCGGTGGTCCGCTAGAATCGAAAGTGTGAAATCATTTGCATCAAATCTCAATGGTATCAAATTGGCTCTGCAGGATCTTCTGAAACTTAATCAGATGCCAAGATAAGTGAAGTAACAGGAGCTATTAAAGACATGTCCACTTTCAGATGCAGACTCATGTCATCCATCTGGTTCAAAATTCTTGCTCCCATTAACATCTGCAACATGGTAACACTGGCGAGAGATGCCATTATAGATATTGAAGTGAACAACATTGAAATGCTAATAAAACATCTGCAGAAGTCGCAAGATTAATTTGACACTCTGCTGACAGAATCAAAACATGCCTCCTAATAGTCTGCAAACTGAAATTAAACTACAATCAAATGAGAGAAAGCGAAATAAATTTTTGGATGAGAACCAGTCAAGTGATGAAAGCCAGGCAAAAGATCCTGACACATATGCAGAATCATTATTTCGGACATCTGTTTTTATAACATTGTCGATTCTGTCATTGATGGTCTAACAAGGAGATTTGAAGCTGCAAAGAAAATTTCTGATACTTTTTCATTCTTCTGGCAATACTTGTCTATGTCGGAAAATGTTTTTATCACAAAGTGTGTGTCATTTGTAGAAATTTACAATTCTGATGTAAATGGCAAAGAACTTTCACATGAATTAATCGGCATGAAAACTATTATACACCTTGGAAACTTTGGGGAACTACAACTTAAACCCATGGATTTACTCAACAAAATAGACGACTACAAGTTGGAAATCATTGTTCTGATTTTTCTTACGATGCCTGCAATGGCAGGCTTCAGAACATTCATTCAGTAAGCTTAAGCTGATAAAGAATTATCTCAGAACAAACATGTCACATGGTCGTCTGGTGGCCTTAGGTTGACTCTGCATTGAATCGGAACTCAGTCGAAATATTGATTTCACATATATCATACAAAACTTTGCACACAGAGCACTCCTAAAAAGTGAAATCCCAGTTGTAGGTATGTTTACACTACTTTTTACACCACTTTTGAAAAATGTTCGACACACTATTTTAAAAACAAAAACAACTTTTCTTTAATTATTATGTTAATTAAACTGTTTTTAATACAATGTTTACTTTATCGGCGAAAAAATAAAAAAAATGAGAATTTTTAATTTATTTAAATATTCAAAAGAATTTCTATAAAAGTTTTTCTGTTGATATGTCTTTCCTTTCTACGGAAACTATCCCCAAATTATAAGCTAACAAACAAAACTGAAAATTATTTTCCAGTTTTTCATTTCTAAGTAAGGATTTCGTACGGAACTCCTTAAAGCTTTTTTTCAAAAAGGTAAACAAAATTTATTTTTCTGTAGACTTATCTTTAGTATGTGTAAAAATTATCAACGTCCAAAAATTAAAGTATACTAAATCATATTGAATTAAGGTGGGTATATAATCATAGTATAATCAAATGAAAAATGTCTTTTTTGGAAATTTGGAATGGAAACATCTTTAAAAGAATTTGTCATTTCTTACATAAGTCCCGAAATTTTATTAAAAATCCAATAATTAAATGATTTTTAGTAAAATTTTAAAAGTTAGGTGTTTTCCATGTAAATACCTACAATCATTCTATGATCTTTGGAAATAAATAATTAAAATTGCTCAATTTTGGGTTTTAATAATTGGTGGGTAGGGACCCTAAAACAGTCTCACCCCAGGTATAAATATTTTTCTCAATGGCCCTGCATATATACATGTATTTACTTCAGATATATAACTCCTTTAACCTTTCTATGTATGTATGTATAACTTGTCGGTTCCAATTACATGCAATAAACATACTTTGATTTATAAATTTTGTGATTTTCTATGTATTTTAATTTCTGTGGTGCCACAGGCCAAGGTCTAAACCCGGCCCTGGCTGGGATATATAGATCTCTTTTATAAGTTTACTGAGTCATTTTACTTCAGGCAATAAGCAACTGAATAGGTTAGTCTTGAAAGGGTTAAGCAAGAAAAATAGTGGGCCAAGTTTAGTTCAATCATTTCATTCATTAAAAAAAAAAGATTTAAAATTTCCTGTTCCTTTAACTTGAAAAAGATTTTAATTTCTAAGTATTTGATGTGCTTGTCAAAAAATGTTGGAAACACGAGACATTAGACAAATCCTATAATTAGTTCAATTCCTCAGAGATCTCAACAAATATTTAATTTAATTCTTTGTTGTATAATCATTATTGTCCCTAACAGAAAAATTCCTTAATATATTTCAATGAATTTTGTATGTAGGCTTGTGGAGAGATTCTATCAGGGGAGTGGTGAGTTATGGCCGATCCGATTGTTCATTTACATTTTATAAGCAAAAATGTTGTTTTTGTTTAGAATTAGTAAATTTTCTCAAATCTTGACTGATTTTACTGAAATTTGGCTATAATATTGACAAAACCCCAGGGAATGAAAAATGGTGAGTTATGATTGATCTGATTGTTTGTTTCCATTTTATATGTAAATAACTATATGTCAACATGCAAAAAATATTGAACTTTGGAACTGCTGAACCGATTAGAATGAAAATTGTTCTTTGGCACCTAATTACTGAAAATATATAACATTTAAGAATTTTATGGTTTGCATAAAAAACAAAAAGTATGTATCTCAGAGTTAATGGTCCTAATAAACAACTAATTGTCACACTGGTAGTTCAGCATACCATATTATATCAGTTGTGTCTCTCTATCTCAACTGTTTTCTGCCGTTTAAAAGTATAATTTTAAGATTTTTTTTTAAGGGTTAGATTTGATCTTGTAGTTCAGGCTATGCTAATGCTTATAAAAATTAAACATAAAAATGTATTTTCTGAAGATTGTTATACAGGTTCTTGGGCACCTAATTCCTGAAAATATATTGTTTTTAAGAATTTTATGGTTTGAGTAAAAAAAAATGAACAACTAATTGCCACTCCCTCTCTCTCTCTATTTCAACTGTTTTTTTTTTTGTTCGATTTCATCAGACTGCTTTCAAATTATATATTCTCTAGCCTCCAAGTTAAATTGCAAGAATTTGCAACAAACAAAAGAAAAATAAATGAATAGATACTAGCATTCCAAGGGAAATTATGAATTACCGCACCCACATATGCTGTGTTGGAAGTGAGCAATTAAAATGTTGGAAAAAAAGAATATGGGCCGGGGGGGGGTCCAGATACATACAGATAAATGTCAGAACACATGACTAACTTAAACCCAGCAATAAACCAGTGTTGTGGGTAGCAGTGATTAATATAAAAAAGGTCTGAATTTTCAACAAACAAGCTGGCACAAACCAGTGACCAATTTAGCATAAACTTACATTGCATATTGAACCCCCCTCTAAAAACCTATTTAGGAAGGAATTTTCAAAAAACAAAAAAATACATTTTCTCTACTCATTGAGGGGAGTGTGTGTGCAAAATTTCAAGTTTCTACTATAAACGGTTAAGGCTTGGTGAAGTCCAGATACATAGATATAAATGTCATGAATAACCTAAACCCAGCAATAAACCAGCATTGTGGGTAGTGGTGATTAATTAGAAGTAAAACAATTTTTAAAATGATTTTTTTAAAAATTAAGTAGCACAATTTTCTTTTATAGGAATGTTGCTGTTACATGTAAATTACCCCACCCCCTCCATTTAACAATGTCAATCGGTGCAAGAGAAATGAATATTAGGATCAAGTGATCAATTAAAATCCACTGGATTAAAATCCAATGGAATAGCCTAATTAGTGTCAGCGCACTGAACTTTTGGCGGTGGCATCCGTCAGTCATGTGAGACGATAGATCCGCACCCGGAACGTCTTGTTTCAGTCTCTCCAGGTCACATTGTATGGAAGACAGGCAGTTGCCCATGCAGCAGATCCCCATTCTTCACGCACCAATGTTGTGCAAGGGGGAAAACAAGGGCCGCTACAGTGAGTTGCCAAAATGAAGCTCAAGACAACCTCGGTCTGTTTTGGGGATTCAAGCTCCTGGTTTTGAATTATGAATTGTCCATCACTGGTTAGAGAGGGTAGAGAGTCCAGTCTGCTCTGCGATTTACCTGCCTTAGTGTGAAGTGAATGTAAACTGCCTTGGCCAGAATTAGAACTCGGCTCGCCAATTCCATTGTCCACGTCATTAACCATTTGGCCACTCTTCACCTCAATTGAGCACTAAACCCTATTTCACAGACAACAGAAAAATTACAAGTTTTTTCTCTGAAAATCAAATAAAAATAAATCACTGCTACCCACAACAAACCAGTTTAAACACTGTTGCTGGGTTTAGGTTATTCATGTGTTTATGTATCTATCTAGGTATCCAGACATAACCCAACCCCAACCATTCATAGTATAAACTTGAAATTTGGTGCACCCCCCCCCCCTCAATGAGCAAGGAAAACATTTTTGTTTTGGGAAAATTCCCCCAAAATAAGATTTTAGTGCCCCCCCCCACTAAAATCTTATTTTGGGGGAATTTTCCCAAAACAAAAATGTTTCAATTTACAATGTAAGTTTCTGCTAAATTGGTCCCTTAGTTTGTGTCCGGGCTTGTTTTTTGAAAATTCAGACTTTTTAGTGATCAAAGCCCTACAAAAGGCAAGAGAAGTAACTCATTCATTGATCACCCCTTTTTTCCAATTTTTTAATTGATCACCCAACACAGCCGAGCCGAGTTCTAATCATGAATTTATAGTTCACACCATACTGGTAGTATTTTCATCAAGGTAACTTAATTTTACTGCCACCACTGGTTAAATTACGAGGTAAAAAGAAGCATAGATGGGTGGTGGTGATTCATAATTTCCCTTGGAATGCTATATTAATAATTTAATAGAAAATGCATTTAAATACATTTATAAATTGCTTCACTAGGATTTCTTTTTTTACTTCTAAAATAAATACATCTTTTTTTGTTTTCCCAATGATTTTAGAGTCATTCTGTTAATAAAATATAAATGAAAAGAAAATCTACTGACACTCAGGGATGGAAATGGTGGGGTACACTGTATACCTACTTCTCAATTTCCAGATTTTTGTATGTTTAATGTCTACTAATGAAGACATTACCATATACTTAGTTCCCCAAACCACGCCTTACTGTATACCTAGTCCCCAAAACCAGTTTCCATCACTGCTGACACTGAAAAATAATCGAAAAAGTTTTGAAACACTTCTTGGAGGTCATGTAAACCAATTGATCATTAATCATAATAATCAATGTTTTTCAATAGGAAGCAATCAGTTACCAATTTTAGCAAAATTTAAACCAATTGCAAAGCAGGGGTCAACTGTGTATATATATTTATATACAGTGGCGTATCTAGGGTTGGTGTCACCCAGGGTGGTAACTCATGTAGGTTTTATGGGGTGGGGTTGCTAGCCCCACACCCAAGATGGACTGCCTCACAGGGAAAAGGGCTCCAACTGCTCTGCTATTTACCTATGGAAGGAAAAAGTGGATCTATGCCTTTCCCAAGGGCATTAGTGTGAAGAGAATGTAAGCAGCCTCAGGTGAAACTCAAACTCGGTTCCCCAATTCCATTTTCTGTGCTGTGCCACTCTTCCCCTAAGTTGATATATACTGACATCTTATTCCTTTTTCTAGTAAATGACAAATTGTCCCTTTTACTGTTATTTCTACATTTAGCTCCTTCTAAAATCCAGTACCTAATGATGCACTTTCAAGGTCATTGGTGGTGATCAGTACAAATGATAAAACAAAGACAAAATTAGTATTTAGTACTAATAGTAGTACAAAATTACAAATCCCTTAGACAAATGCCACCAGGACCGGGATACGGGGTGGGGGGAACCCAAGAGCTTCTCAGGATGAATCCTGAGCATCCTAATGGTGATCCCCGCCCCCACCGACCAGAATATCCTGTGCAACTTCTCCCAGGACGATACCCGAGCATGCCACAAGGACCCCCGAAGGTCCATGGTTCTCTGAACTTCAAGGCCATGGCGGTTTCGAAGAACAGATACTACACTTTGATTTTAGCCAAAAGGCTGTGAAGCGATCCTAAAATGGAGGAGAAAAGCCCTTAGTCCAAACACTGATATATATTCAGACTTTGTGGCATCCGTCCATAGGAACTCTTTAAGGGGGACAAAGGACGATTTGCTCAGAATTTGTTTTGGGGGGAGGCAGTGCCCCTCTGGCTTGTAGTCTCATGAGACAATGGGTTTGCACCTGGAAAGTGTTGCTGTAAGTCTCTTTGGGGGAACAGGCCTAGCCATGGTTAGATGGAAGACAGGCAATTGCCAATGCAGTAAGTCACCCCTCTCCATGTACCGATGTTGTCCAAGGGCTGCATACAACTTGGCACCAGTGTTGTCGCAAGAATTGCCAGAAAGAGGCTGAAGATAACTTCAGACTGTCTTAGGGACTCCAGCTCCTGATTTTGAATCCTAGACCGGTTGCTTCCCAATATTATTTTACCCATAGCCGAGAGGGGGATGGGTGGGGTGGATTCATGCCTTTCCAAAGGGCATTAGTGCAAAGTGAACTTAAACAGTTTCATCCAGTGTTTGTTTTTAGATTAAGAATAGCAAATCACACAAACAATTTAAAACATAATCAAATATAAAAGAAACCAAAATAACCTGAACCTTCTGCATGAAATGTTGATACAAAAAGTGAAAAGCTAAAATAAATATTTACATTTCGTTAATGCATTTAAAAATCATTCGGGGAATGACCTCTGCCAAGTAAATACACACTATACCTAACACTAGCGCTACAAACATACGGCCGCTGCAGGGGGAGGGGAATGCCAACAAAGCACTTACAGAAGTCTGTCTATAAAATGACAAAAAGTAAAGCATCTGTCTAGAAACTAACAACAATTGAAAGACTGAGAAGACTGAAGATGAAATTGAAAGCAAGCCAGGAAGTATTTTGTGCATATTGATATGTGACCTTCTTCCAAGCCAAATAAAATCATAACAAGATTTGTGATATTAACCTCTAGCACTCTTTTTCAAGAGTGCCAAGATTTTGTGCACATACCGGGATCTACCATAAGATCGCCCATGGGCAGTTAAGTTTTTGTAGATAAAAATTTGAAAGCATCTCCATTTTAGTGCACTTTAGTATTAAAAAAAACTGGACAACTTGTATACGCATATAATAACTAAGACATCAAGTCCGAAATATGTCAATTCGTTGTATAAGCAAAAAGTTGCTTCAAAGAAATTAATTCGCTTGATACTTCTGCACTATTGCTGAATGAGTTTGAAAACAAACAAGTTAAATTATTTATTCATTACAAACTAGTCTATATAATATATAGACTGTATTTAGTATATATGTTGGGCTCTCGTAGCAACTTAAAAAGAAAACATGGTCCAAAAAAGTACCAAATAGGATTAAAACAAGTTGCCGATTGATAGTGAAGTGAAATGAACAAAAACATGCGAGTCGTAACTTTTATGCTCAATTTAGCAGTTGTGATGGCCTTTGAATAATGGCCCTGGGCTGTTATTTGGTCCATTTTTTCCACTCAAATTTGGCTGTTTTTCTGTTTTACCACCCTGAGTGATCTTACGGTGATCCTGGTAGTAATTACGACAAGACAGGTTGCTGCAGGGGTAAACTCCACGCTAACTTCTATTCTGACTGAAGATGATTATTGCATTGTATATATAATAAATAAAGAAATTATAAAAATATATATTTTTTTGTATAAATGTATTTATTTATTAGAATGAAATAAGCCTGTGTGTATCTGTATTATAAAAGTTGTTAATATCTAAGACTTGTCAATTTAACTAAGTCAGTAAGACAGCCTCCTGGCATTCAGTTGGTCATGAGTTCAAATCACGGTAGGGGAATGTGAATTTTACATATCAGTTTACACTCCTAATTTTGGTGTGGAATTTTTACTGGAGTTTGACAAAAGCCTGTAACTTGTGTGTCTGTTCATGTATGACTGAAATTGACATGACAATACAACCACGAAATTCAAATACACTATCTTTCAGTGATCAGAGTCACTTGCAGTGGCAGGACAAACGTCTTGCTCAAAGTCACCTACAGATTGCTAAAGGTTGAGACAATCCTACAAAACACTTAGAAATATTAATATTATCAAGAAAGAAAAAATGAAAAAGAATGAGAGATTATGTTTCCTTTCTTTCCTTAGGTTTCTTCAGTTTTTAAGTTGGTCTGGCTGGCTGGCTGGCTATGAATGTATCACACATGCTAGCGGGCTAAAAATTAACATTTACACCTTATTATGTCTAGAGAAAATGTTTTTGTTTTTTTGAAAACCGCCCCATAATAGTTTTTTTTATTGGGGCTTCAATTTACAATATAAGTTTATGCTAAAGTGTTCCCTTAGTTTGTGTCCGGCAGCATTCACACTTGTTTTTTTTTTAAATTCAGACTTTTTAGTAATCACCCCAACATAGCTTGCTGCGAAAAGACATTGGTCACATGACATTTAACCTGAATGGTTCCCTTGCTACCATTCCATACAAAACAGATTATTTTGCACAATTCTGGTCAGTTTAAGAAGTTTCAAAATGAAAGGTTGATTAGATTCTATTTAAAAAAAAAAAATCTCTCGACTGATCTTCTTCAGCCTTCCCAACTCTTCTCTCTTGTGGATTCCAGTCTGCCACTTGGGTTGATTTCTCACTCTCAAACGGTCTTGATGTTCCCAGTCCCTATCCTGGTTTTTGCCTTTGTCGTTAGAATGGATTTTTGGTGATGATTTAATACATTTTTCGAATATTTATTTAGTGCATAGGATGAAGTTACAAATATGTCAAAAATGAATACAGGCATACCTTGAATAGTGCGGTTAATTTGTTCAAAGATTTTACATACTGTTCAAGGTCTTATTAAAATTTTGTGTGTTTTTTCAGCTTATACTTAATTACATTAATTTGTAAAGCGATACCACAACCATACTACATCGAAACCGCATTATTCAAGGTATTGCTGTAATTGTTTATTTCTGTAAACTGTTTGTGGAGCATAGGGCCACAACCACGCCATGCTAGCAGATTATTCTGGGCTGAGCCCGTGTCAGTCCGGCCACCTTCGCCTCACTCCCGAATGAGCTTTAGGCCCGCTTCCAACTCTCCCTTGTGGATTCCAGTGTCACTCGAGCTGATTTCCTGAAGGATTCTGATGTCCCAGGTCCCTATCTAGAGTGACGCAAAGGCAGTTGGACTGACATGTGCCCAACTGAGGGGGAGGTGCCAAGGACAGAGTCTACTGGCGTGCTATGGTTGTGGCCATACATGCTCCACAACAAAAACTAAAAAAAAAAGAAAAAAAAAACAAAAAAACTAAGAAATTTATGAGCCCATCTTCATACACTCTGGTTGATGTTCACTAATGCTCTTGGGAAAGGTTTGAATCCATCTCGTCTCCCACCAGCTATGGGTCAAATAGCAGGACAGATTGGGCTCTCTAGGCTTTGGAAGGCAACCAGTCTAGGAAAAGAAGAACTGTGATTCCAAACGAGGGAGTGGAGCCCCCTTAACCCTGTAAGAACCCAAACCCATTTCTACTTGAAGGAACATTGTGGGATTCTGGGTAGGCAAATTGATACAGTCACGTGCCTGCACCAGGATGTTCATTAGATGTCACTTACACTTAATGAGTTAAAAAAAAAAAAAAAAAAAAAAAAAAAAAAAAAAGGATAAAATATATTATATAAGAGAGTGTGCAGATCAATTAAATTCTATGTGACACCAGTGTCACATTGGGTTCTTATGGGTTTTAAAGTTGTCTGACTCCCTTCCATCAGCTCCTGCAGCCAAGCTGATGCCAAACGTATGGCTCTCTGCTTTTCTTAGGACATCAGCAAGGCCGAGAGGGGGATTCTGATGACTGGAAAGCCCAAGATCTCCATAAGCTTTGCCCAGGCAAGGGCCCTGAAGTGCACACTCCAGTGCCATTCCATTGTCTGTAAGAGACAAAATGGGGGGGGGATTAATTCATTCACTCGTAATGTCATAAACCTGAAAAGAATGGAAAATTAAAGACATGTGTCCATTTGTAACAAACATACAAAGACAGACTAAACAAGTCGAAAGCTTGTTTGCAACAAGCTGTTTGAATCTATTATCCCAATTTCCAAAGAGACTTTCACTTTCGGGCCCCATTTCCAACACACCTAGTCAATCTCCCTAGCCCAGATCTAATCCTAACACTCTGGCCAAAAACCAGGGGAAAAAAATTGAATGTCTAATTCTAGAGGTCCGTCTCCCCAGGTTGCACCTCCCCCATTGCACTTAAAGAGGCAGGGTAATTGCCTGATGGCCGAGGTGTCCCAAAAAGAAGTGCCAAAGAAACTGGACTATTTCTGGAACCGCACACATACATGTGAGGGTCCCCACTCGACCTTGTGTCACATTCTGCCCTCGTGGGGAGGTGAATAAATACCTACTCTTGTGCAGAGGTGGGGTGGCTACTCCAGAGGTGAACATGTATCAAATCATATGAATTTAGCACCGATTATAAAAATACTTAATGAGCAGTTTTTTTTTTTTTTTT
>VCCN01001082.1:1220312-1230752 GCA_006491835.1 Architeuthis dux | reverse complement strand
TACATTTCCCATCTGGCCTGGGCTTATTATCAGCTCTGCCCGGCCCTACACTTGTGTACACATATCCCCACATCAATGGTTATTTGAATAGTACCTGTGTATTCTACAAGTCCAACCAATGACCAACTAATCAGTACATTAGTTTACTATTCAAAGTTGGCAGACACTGCGAATCTACAATCAGCAAAATCAAATCTCCCAAGGGTATACATCAGGGTAGAAACTGACAACCAATGTCGGACAATTTAATTTGGATAAACAATCAAAAGTTGGCCGGGTATAAAATCCTGTTTTGTGTTTGAATTCCATAAAGAAATTCAAATCATAGTTTTGAACCACTAAAATCAAGGAACTCTTATCAGTAACAGTTTAAATAACTAGCTGAAAACCCACCCTACAGGCAGGGTTTTCAGCTAGTTCCTGCAGGAGGCCTAATGGGGCATTTGGACCCAATAAGAGATAAGAGGTTTGAACTATGCATTTATTGAATTATATATTATTGAAAATCATCACCATTATGAACTCTTGGATCACATTTAATTCAAATATCTGGGGAGATTTCACAAAAGATAGAAATCAGATCATTACTATTGGTGTCAGTGTAAACACAGATCGCACAATATTATTCATTTTGTGAATTTTTAAAAACTTGCTAAAAATATTCCTGGGGCTCCATTAATACACACAGAAAATTTCATGAGTTATGCTGTCACATACAGATAGACGGACAGACATTTGATGAATTATAATAGGATGCCTCAATTTGAGTTCACACTAGAATTAACAATTAATCCTTCTCAAATTATGTAATTCATGACACAAGTCAATTTTAAATTATTAGCCAATTTTTCACTTCAATTCAAAATCAATGAATCTTTTTTTTGATCCAGATGAACAGTCTCTTTTTATAAGACTACTTTTATATCATCTCTTAATCATTTTAATTAGAAAAAGTATTGTAAACCATTATTAATTTTTGAGTACTATTTCTTTCATCTTAATTGTCCTGGGAAGAAAAGCTGGAGTCTATCATTTGCTATGGGTGTCTGTTGTCATATCCTTTTTTTTTCAATTGGATAACTTTGTTATTCCTTAATATATTTCAATGAAATTTTGTATGTAGGCTTGTGATGTGTAGATTCTGCCAGGGGTGGGGGTGAGTTTGGCCAATCTGATTGTTTACATTTTATAAGCGAAAACATTGTTTTTGTTTACCATTGGGAAGATTTCTCAAATCTTCCTAGATTTTGATGGAATTTGGTTATAATGATCACAAAATTTATCCCTAGGAATTGAAAAAAATGGTGAGTTATGGTCGATCTGATTGTTTACATTTTATATGTAAATAACCATATGTCAACATGCAAAACATTGGACTTTGGAACTGATTAGAATGAAAATTGTTATACAGGTTCCTGGGTACCTAATTACTGAAAATTAGTAGCGTTTAAGAATTTTATGGTTTGAATAAAAAACAAAGTTAACGGTCCTAATAAACAACTAATTGCCAATCTGGTAGTTCAGCATACCATATTATATTGGTTGTGAGAGACAAATACCCTCTGGCCATCGCTCAACTGTTTCTTGTTGGGAAAGATTTTTTTTTTAAAAGGTTAGATTTGATCTGCTGCCAAGCTGTAGAGTTCTTGTAGTTCAGGCTATGCTAAGGCTGATAAAAATTACATATACAAAATTTCCTATTTTTATCAAAGAAAGGAGCTGGCTTCAGCTTAGAGGCTGCTTCTGCTTTCATCACTTTTACACACAATACATTCTTCCAAAATATTCATACGCCTAAAAGCCAAACATTAAGCATATTAATCAATGAAAATTAATTTGATATAAAAACTTTGTTGAAATTGTAAACCTTTTGATGTTTTCTTAGGTGAACATGTACTAGGAGTGATGAAGCATACTTTTTCATATATAGACAAGGACTTCTTCTTTATACTATATAAGAGTTACGTCCCTCCGCACTTCGAGTACTGTATACAGGCCAGGTCACCGTACTTGGAGAAAGATAAAAATCTTTTAGAAAAAGTCCAGAGACGAGCAACTAAGTTAGTACCAGAATTAAAAAGTAGGAGTTATGAGGATAGGTTAAAAGAGTTAGGGTTAACATCATTAGAAAATAGGTGGGATCGGGGATACTTAATAGAAATGTTTGATTATGCATGGTTTAAAATTAGTAGACCCTGATGTATTTTTTACTAGAAGTGAGTACAAGGGATATACAGTAGAAGCAAATAGAGGTAGATTGAATATCAGAAAATTCTTTTTTAGCAATAAAGTGGTAGGACTATGGAATAGATTACTGCAATATGTAGTGCTATCAATAGATGTACATGATTTTTAAGAAGAATTATGATGTTTATTACACCAATGTTTAAGGCCCTAAATATTATATAAATATGTTTGTTACGATGTGTGCTTGTATATACAATGTATACTTTTTTCAACACTAAAATAAATGTTATAGAGGTCTGAAGATTACTTTTGTTTTTCATGTAAAGAGAGAACAAAGAGTTACTTGCAAAGAAAAAGTGTCTAACCCACATTTCTGCTACTTCCAATGAGTCTTGTTTGAACAAAAACTACAAGTGCTGATACTGACATGACACCAACTGATACTCTTAATATGAAAAACTTGATAACTCTTTCAAGAATTTAAGGGAAGCAACTCATATCTTATTTTACACTGAATATTGGAATGCATTTTGGAAGGGTACTGTTTAATTGATTTATCATCGAATTATAAATATCAAATAATATCCCTTGGAAATGGAAGTCACATTTTAGATTCATGTTCAAATACATCTTTTGAATTTGAACAAGAATCTAAAATGTGACTTCCATTACCAAGGGATATTATTTGATATTTATAATTCTATTGAGGGAGGAAAAAAAAAAAAAAAAAAAAAAAGTACAAAAATTGCAGAAAAACAAACTATTTGGCAGTTGTGACCTTTTCCGTTTCAAAATAGCCACCACTCAAGCTTCATGATAACAATAACCCCAACCCTGCAGTCATTTTGAAATGGGAAAGGTAACAATAGCCAACTATTTAACACTAATCATTGAGAAATATATCAGGAAAAAAAAGTAATTTCATGTGGCAAAAAAGCACATCTCATATTTCTGAATACTGACTAACTTTTCTTTTAATACAAATCATCTTAAGTGGCTAAATATCTGTAAAGAAACAAATTCTTAGTTAAAAAAAAACAAAAAAAACATACTGATATATGAACTTTAGAGCTAACTAAGATGTGTGTAACATTTAGTAACAAAAATGTAATTATTTAAATCGTTTTTATACCTAACAAAGTTAATGAGTTAAGCATTAGTTACTATGGAATCTATAGTAAAATTAATAATTGATAGCATTGTGTTAATAGTACTCACTTAAAAGCCATCTTCACTGGCCTTAAGCTTGATGTCAAGTCACTTATTTTGTATCACATTTATATTATAATTATTTGCAAATAAATAAGAGAAACTACTATAATTAGCATCTTTACATATAATTTGGATGTGTGTGCACACATGAACAAAATAGAAACAAAGATATTTAAAATGTTTCATGACTGTACTTGAACGTATGACCTGCCTGTTGACAGTCGGACGTTATAACGATTGCCCCACCAACATATACTTGAAAAGTGCTGTCAAATTTCTAGATGATGTCTTAGCTGTAGCGTTGTAAAAAGAAGTCATTTGTTTTACTGCACTTAGGATTTCTAAAAACAAACAACACACACACACCACACACACTGAAAGCTAAATAAAATTTGATAATCAGAGAAAGGTCAGAGTCATACCTGACGTCAGACGTCTGGTTTGTGAGATAACGTTAGCGAAAATCACAGCAGTACTTTTGAATTTTTGCATTTTAAAACAAATACAAATTCTTTTTGTTTTGCTATTATTTTTTAAGCCTTAGGAGGAAGGTTCTATTTACATTTTAACTATAAAGCTAAACTAGACCATTACTTTCCGTCTGTTAATATTTGGTTACTTCCATTAGTTCCTTCCTTATTGTTTAAGGTGGGAAGAAATTGTTTTATATATGTTAAAGCTTAAAATCCCAATTCCCCCATTGTGTAGTGTGCACCCAACGTTCAAAACCACTGATATGATGCAAAGATACAAGTTTTGTACATCGCCTAATCATATCTAGGCTGAAAGCACTTGGACATCAGTTTACGGAAGAGTTGTTTTTTCTCACTACATGACCAAAAGGCAAATTCACAGAATCATCGCAACCTGTGGATTTTTCTTCCTTGACATTTTCTCACACTTGTCTTGGCCGGATCCTTTTATAAGTAGGTACAGTCAAAAACAAGACAGCTTGCCAACTATTCTTCAGTGTTGCAAGTCAAAGAAACTTGCCTCAGATTTGGTAAAATTATTGCAATTATTAAGTCTGTTTGAAGCATAAAAACCTGGTCAGTTCATAATCTCCCTAGATCATTTCTCACTGAATTCATTTAAGCAAAACTAACCTATTGTGTAAATTTAGCCTGTCAACTACTGTCTTTGCTTTTCAATGAAAATAGTTCAAGTTTAAATATATATAAAAATGCAATTATATCAAAACTACAACCATTCTTATTTTGAAGTTGTACTCTGAATGTTTTGAAAATATTTCAATCAGCCAACACATAACGTAATCAAGTTTAAAAAACATTGCAGTTAAGTTTTAGAAACCTAGTTTTAGAATCCTGATCTTGTGATAAATTCTGAATGCAAATAGCTTTTAATCTAATCAGTCAATTTGAACTGAAAGTAGAGCGTTCTCATGAAAAACCATTCATAAGCTAAAAGTGAAAAACAATTACAATTAATTTATATGGGAAATTCTTTTTGAGCGTTACCAGACCCAGAAAATGGTATCTTAGGCCGAGTCGTTAGAGGTTGGAAGAGGCTACCCCAGCCTCTAGGAGAGAGAAGAAAAAGGGGCACTTTACTTCTATAAAAGCTCACAGCAAAAGAAATGCTGAATGCTACTTTTGCCTTTTTTGTAAGAGCAAAAAAAGTGTAAAATAAACTAATTAAAAAATAAAACCTATATGTAGCTGTGAAATGGATCAACAACATTCAGAGAGTTTTTCGGATGATTGAACCTCATTGTTTGTGCTATTAAAAACACCTGAATCTTACGTTATAAGCATTGCTACCATTTGAGAAAGAAAGAAATGTTTACCACCATTACATTCGGATAGTACACTTGAAGACGGCCGTAGAATGGATCGACCGAAACGTTGTGTCAACAACATAAAGGAGGAGTTCAATCAGCTAAAAAAAGTTTGAAATATAACCTAACAATTCTGTTCAAATTTGTGGCGGCAAAGAGCTCATTGGAAAAGTCACGAGAGTTATTTCCCTTTGTGTTCACATAGTTTTGTCTAGGATAGGGGCATACATTGAAGATAAAACCCACTCAACAATCAGTAGTTGAGATACGAGCTTGCTAACTATCAAATAAAATGGGTTATTAGACGTGCAAAGGTAGTTTTCTTTTTACATCAGATTTAATAATGTAAGTGAAAGATTTACTAGTGTAAATGCATTTTTGAACATCAGATATAAATAGATACAACTCATTGGTGTTTTTTTTAACAGCAATTGTCTCCACCCAAGAGGTTACTTATTTTCAAGTAAGATTTCAAATTAGTTCATGTTACTCAAGCTGCTGATAACATCAACAAAGTATTTAATGTGAACACCACTAGAGAGGTATGGAAATATGGATACCAAACCGGTTCAAGCACTTTCTGAGACTTTACGACTCCAATGGTGACCATATCACATCTCAAGGCAATAGGTTGAAAAATGTGCCCTACATGAATTGAATGAAAAACTCCATAACAGTGAAAGATCCCACAGCTCTCAGCTGACTGTTCAAGTTTATATGACTTGGATACAAAGTTGTGCAGCATCCACTTGACATTTATCCTACAGACTATCATTTTAAACTTCACATCCGCAATAAAGGTTCAATAGGGAAGTCACAATTCATGCTTTTACTGAATCAGATCATTAAACCTAACTTCTATAGAAATAGCATATCATCATTAGAGAAAGGTTATTGCTTCAAATGGGTCATATTCTGATTAAATATTTACTGTTTATCTTACTACTCAAAGAATATTTCATATGTAACAACCTATATTATAAAGGAAACGGATTCAATATAAGCTCTTATGTTCATAGAAACCTATTTTCTAAGCCCAGAGAGTAAAATAGCAAAGTCCTAAAAAGGAAAAATATAACATGTAGAGAATTCAAGCTACAAATTGACCACAGAGCGCTAAGATCAGAGGTGCAATTAGACAAGTTTAAACAGTTGTACTAATTGAATGAATATTGTTTTCATAGACCAACTTATCCCTCTGTAAAGATGGTGCATTTACTACTGATTTGAGTAGTTTGTAAAATTAGATTTTTCAATAGACTGTCTTACAATTCGAACAAAGTGTCAACAAAATGCAAGAGTTTTTCAGACAGTTGAATTCATCGTGAGAACAATGAGAATTAGTTCAATTATCTGAAAAACTCTAAATCAGTGTTTCCCAACCTTCTGATGACAAGTGAAATCAAATCCTGCTCTAGTGGTATTCAAATACAAGTTTAATTTAAATTTCTTTCTTATACATTTAATAAGATCTACCAGACTTTACAAAAAGCGACAGGTGATACTTGAAAGCTATCAATTTTATCATAATCTTTGCTTGCACATTTTTCTTAAAATTATAAATATTCTTTCTATTCACAATTATTTTTAATCTGAGAATCAGTTCTTCATTGCTTAAAGAAAAATTTCCCATCGACAAGATTAAAAAATTTGCTAATATTTAAGCTAAAAAGATTTGTTGCAAACTTAAAACTTGGTTGATATAATAAAATAGTGTAAAGATTTGTGGTTATCAGGGGGAAATCAAAGGCTTAAAGAATCCAAAATTGGGATTGCAGATCTAAGGTACCCACTCTTTCAAACTGTAGTGTTCCGAGTTTTACACTATCAGATGTCAGAAAGTGAAATCAATTTGATGGTACAAGGTAAGTTAGGATCTCATTTGGTTTTGATGAAGTTGTCAACAATCTTCCATATCGTCATGGCTGCTCATTTTAATCAATTTTAAACACTAAAACTAAGGGACAACGACCCGGTTAGCTTTTGGGGGAAATGGCATTTCTACAGATTGTTGATAGCATCTCAGAAGAAAGGAAAAAAAAAAAAAAAAAATCGAAAATAAGGGAAGAGACTTGCATACAACCAAACAAGTTTCCGCCAGTTGAAAATAAAGTCAGCAAGATGCTTAATTCTTAAGTTGAGAACAGATTTAAAATAACAATTATAAATATCTTCCTCATATCTATAAAAGGCGTACACAAAACATCTTTCTATACGATATTCCCCCAATCTAATAATACTAAGATTGATAAAACTTATAAGAGTCCGGCGTCTATTTCCCGCCGATATTTTCGTTTAGTGCAAGGACACTCGAGCAAACATTAAATGTTATCAAAGAATGGTTAAACTCCTTAAAAATAAATTCAAAACAATTTCTAGAGCGTAAATATTGAGAAATATTTTAAATGAAAGTTACTTTCAATCAGTGGTGTAGTGCCAAAGGGGGGGAAAACAGGGCCGCTTGTCAAAACAAACCCTCTACATTAGACATTTTAGGGTTACCTGGATTCAAAAAGTAAGTATATAGCTACAATGTACCGCTTAGGTTAATTTGAAAGTAAACATAAACAGAATGTGAATCCTAGTTGTATATAGTGATGGGACGCTGTCGTCCCCTACAGCACTACACCACGGCTTTTAACACAACTTATCAAGTGCAGGTAATTAGACTAAGTGACTTAATATTGAAGTTAAATCTTTTCACTTACCAAGTCTTCTCTCAAGTGCTGGTGTTGGGCAAATGAGTAGACTTCCTTCCCATGGGGTCCCAATTGGCAGCAAACTCCACAGCGTCCATTATCATTAATACAAGACGTTTGACATTTTTTTTTCCAAAACACAATGTTGACATGCTGTTGGACTTGAAAGTTGGTCATTTAAAAACCAGAATCCTGTATTTATTCAATTTCTGCCCAAGAAAAATCTCAAGAGAAGTGATAAAAATGTTACAGTTTTCAATCAGCACATTTGACAATAACATGGACCAGAATTTGTAAACAAAAACTGTAAATGCTACTCAGTGCTAAATCTATGGTAGATTTAAAATAAGATCTTATTTCCTCAATTTGGAGGAAGTAAACATGTTGAGAAACAGTTCTAAAGTGTCACAGTATACATTTAAGTTTGTAAAAAAAAAAAAAAGAAGTATAATTGTGCATAAGTCCTAGAAATGGCACAAATACATTCAAGATTTGAATAGCTTTAATCAACAATATTGACCAAATGTAGAGATTTAAAAATAAACTAACAAGTGCAACATAGACAGGATTGACATTGTATGATGGAATATACTTCTTTAATGTCAAGGCAAAGAATAAAAAAAAAATGTTCAAATGATTTAAGTACTTCACCATTAGCTAAATATGCCTTGAAATTGTAACAATTACAAAAGACATTTTAAAGGGGGGGGAAAACTTTTTTTTTAACTACTGTATTTCTGAAAAATATGAAAATTAGTGTGTGTTCAATGTTTTAATTCATGAAAAATAAGGGTTAACATTTGAATGGAGTGAGTAATAAAATCAAAATGAAGCAATTTTGGAAACAAAAAAATGACAAATGACAAGTAGACAGACAGCATCAGGTTGGCAAATTTGGAGGGGGGGGGGGACGACGACAAAAGTCATAAATTTTTAAGCATGAAAATGACAAAAGAATTTGTAACAGTTAGTAGCCCCTTAGTAAAGACCCCCCTTTAAAAATGAAGAAATTTATCAACAATTGCTGTTACTGTCTTCTTGTACATGAAAAAGTGTATGAAATGAAAAAAAAAAAAAAAAAAACACCTGTTACAAACACTTCTCTTTGATTTTGTGTCTAACAGGGAGAAAAATTGACAGAGTTTCGACTAATAATGAAATCTTTATTTAACCACGACAAATACAAGTCCAGGACCAAAAGGTGGTCACCGGTCCCATGATCACGGCACAGAAGTTATCATGGTCACATGGTGCACAATGAAAGCGCTATACAACTTACAGAACAAGGTACTAAACGTAGTAATTCTAGGCATATCTTAGATATTCCCAAAGAGAAGTACTGCAACTGGAGAGAGAGAGTAGTACTTATTGCTTCAGAAATTTTTATCATTTCAGAAGAAAAAAAAAAAAAAATTATTTCTTTTTCTTCCTCTTTTACAACCCCTCCCCTTGGTTCTTTGCCCCTCTCTTAAGAGGGGGTCAAGTTGGTAATTTAAGATCCTTTGAAGAAAAAGTTCCCACAGGCAAAAAAGAAAAGGAAAAAAAAAGAAAAGAAAAAGCACCTTAAATAAGATGAAAAATTAGAATTACAAGTGATTATTAGGCTTTTGGAAGACATTACTGGCTAAAAACAACTCACAATTTTAAAGTGAAATTTCACCTGAAAAAGCTCGGACTTCACTTGTTTTGTTTATTTAACTAACTTTAAATTTTTTAGCTTCATGTGCAAACTAAAAGATTATGTTAAATAACATGCAGTAGATATACAGACATTTAAGTGTTTACTACATGATTTTATACTATTATAGCTTTTTAATAATGGCAGTTTGAGAGGCCTTTGAATAAAAAGATGATCTTAAAAAATATAACTAAAGGAATTTCTGCTCTAGTATGGCAACTGTTTCCTTGTGGTTGTGATGATAAAAATAAGGCAGGCCATGTGATGGAAGCTGCTACAGATACAGGGAGTTTGGGCCTTTGGGGGGGACAAAAAAAATTAAAAAGAAAAGATAATTTTTTTTTGTCCAAGCTGTTTTTAAAAGTTCCTTCCACAAAGAGGAACAATAGCACAGTTCAATTTCTCTTATGCAACCCTGAACATGAGAAAAAATGAAAAATCATTTTTTATTTACTAAATCAACACAGGTGGCAACAGTAGCAACACTAAAAGTCCATAAGAAATATTGGATACTACATAAAAAAAATTTAAATAAACAAAAAAAGATATCAGCAGTTGCTAATAAATGAAAGTTGTAGGAAAAACAGAATTTGTCAGGTTTAATCAGAAATTTCTTTTTTAAACATGACAAGCTTCATAAGCAAAAGTGAAAATATACCAATAATTCCACTTTGAATTTGTTAACTTAAGAATCCCATGTGAAAAAATTTTCATGAAAGAATGGTAGCATTAAGAACATTATTTATTCAAAAGATAAATGCTGATTTAATAATTAAAAATTCCAAACACATGTCTTTTCAAAATTAGTATTTGACACAAAGGGGAAAGTTTGAAAGAGACGAAGAAATTACAAAAAAAAAAAAAAA
>VCCN01001082.1:1206405-1217962 GCA_006491835.1 Architeuthis dux | reverse complement strand
TTATTTTTGCCTTGAAAGGTTCTCACTTATCTCCCTTTCGTGGGTCGGCAATTAATGTCGTAAAAACTCGGCAAGTCTCGCAAGTCTCCGTTGGCAACCGTCAACTTCCGTCGATCTCCGGATACTATCTCGTGAAGACTCGTGAACTTCCGTTGGTCTCCGGACGTAGCCGAAGTGATGAGATTCCCAACGTGCGCCTGCGCACTGCCTTACCTTTTTCGGTCCCGCCGAGAGTAGCGAAACGAGCGAGCGAATGGACGGCTTATTTAGTCGCGTGTAGAGAGAGGGGTTGGTTGAACTGCTACTCAAGTTGAGGGAGTGAGTGAGAGTGTGTAATGCCTGAGTGAGTGAGGGAAAGGAGGGAGAGTGTGCGAGTTGGAGAAGGAGATTGCTTTACGACAAACTTGAACGATCGTAGCTGCCAGTTTTAAAAAAGTCTCTTTGTTTCGCAGATTCGCTTTTTCGACGACGATTTAAATCTATTTCTGCCGGGATTTTACAGCTGGAATTTAGGAAGTTTGAGCTACGTCCTTTGCCGAGTAGATTTCATTCATTAACTTCCTCCACCGTGACTGTCGTTTTTAACAAGCGAAAATACTATGGCATATTTTGAATAATGTAACATTATTATTACATTTTTTTGTTTGGGGTTTTTTTGTTTTTTTTTTCACTTCTTAGTTTTGGTTTTTTTTAAATAAGTTCTTTATGTAAAATCCGATTTGTAAAGTATAACTTCGACTTCTGGTCTTTTTTTTTTTTTTTTTTTTAATGTGATTTTTTTTTCTTTTCTTTCTTGACGTCCACCGACCGAAGCCCGGCTGTAATGACGAAGATTGTTGGTTGATGAAGGAAGAAGAAGCTGGCTGGTTGTATGTGTTGAAGAGATGATGATGGTGGTGGCGGTGTAGTAGTTAAAAGCAAGCAAGTAGTAGTTTTAAAAGAAGAAGCCCAGTGCTGCTGAAGGTGGTGGTAGTACAACAGTGATGGCCGGCTTGCCTCTCTCTATTTGCTATAGTCTTTGTGTTGGGGGTGGCAGGAGCAGTGGCTGTAGCAGGAGGAGGTAGAACTGAGCGAGGTAGTAGCAGGGGTAAAGGCTAGCAGCAGGAGCAGCAAGCCGGCCCCCCTCTCTATACACGTCACGGTTCGACCTAACCCCTCTCTCATAAGCCCTGCTAACTGCCTCCCCGCCTGATAGTAGCAGAGAAAGAAGCGACAGTGGCGGCCATGGCTCGCTCTGGATGCTGACTTCTCTTACCTTATACTCTCTTTGCTGCTTGTAATATTATTATTGGCCACCGTTGTTAGCTTTATTTGCTGCTGATGGTGGAAAAGGCGGCTCTGCTGATATATGGGTAGAGGAGTTGGCTGCTACTAGAGTTGAGCCTCAGCTGCTGCTAAGGCCTTCACACACTCCCTCTCACCTGAGCCGCTGCTTCCTCCTTCTTGCTTGCTCTCTTCTTCTTCATAGCCCTACCGTCGTCTCTCTTTTTCACTACATAAATCAGCCTTCTTTCTATTTTTTTACCTTCTATGAAAGATAGTTTTCAATCTGAACAGCCTATAAAATTAAGGTTCTTGCTCTGGTGAGAAACGGGTAGAGTTGGTGGACTGTACGAAAAAAGGGATCTATAATAATGGCTCTGTAATTTGGGAGAAATATGGGTGCTCCTTTTTTTTCTAAGATAGCATAAAAAGTTTAGGTTTGAAAATAAGGCTCATGATGGGAAGCCAGATAAGAACCGTGTTCATTGCTATTGAAAATGTAAACAGATCACCCGAGTAGTTTCCAGATATGTAATAGGAGCCCCTAAGGAGGAAATAAAATCCTTGGGGGGAAAACAGGATGCACTCTTTTGTTAGGAAAACTGTATAAAAATAGGATTAGGCAATATTTATTTCCTCAAAACAAAAGTTATGTCACCAATGATGATTGAAAAGGCGAATACGAAGGTGGCTCGCTTAAGTTCTGGGTTGAAGGCATGAAACTTAATACTGGTTTAGTTTACTTATCTTTAATTTCTCCTAACCCGTTTTAAACTTCTCTCCCCCCCCCATTCATTAACTTGGCAAACTGCTCTATTTTAATTATTATATAATCCTTAAACCAGTATTCTTTTTCTTTGCCTCCGCAGAGCTTTTAGCTGAAGCCCTTAGTGAGTTTAACTTAACTATTCTGAGGTGACTAGCCTGCTCTAAGAATGACATTAGGACATCCTGAAGTAAAAACTTATTTCCTAAGCTTAGTTTTGTCACAAGAATGGGGTACCCAGTGAGGATCGAACTCGCTACTCATTTGTAATAGTTTAGCTTGTTAACCATTGTACCACGACAGATCGTAGAAAAAAAACTTGTTGGCAATTCTGTGTTCAGTATTTATATTTTTTTTTTTTTATTGTTGCTAAATTTTACCTCCCCCCCCTCTTTGATTAAAACTTTAAATCCAACTTTATTTGGGAGGGGAGGCAATACTGAAAATGTCATAAGAAGTTTATGTATTTATATTCGTATGTTTATTTCCCTTGGATTCTGTTCCTTTTTTTACCACCTCCTACACCCCCACCTCCTGTAGTTGGAAATTTAAATTAGGAAAAAATAAGTTTATTCTAAAGGAAATTTAGCCTAGATAAGTGGGTCTATGATTATCTAATTTTAGGTTTATCAATTTTATTTATTTTTTATGAATATCTACTTGATCCAGAATTTGGTTATTTTTTTTACCACCTCCATAACCCAGTAATTGGAATTTTTAAATTAAGGGAAAAACTTTATTCTAAAGAAATATCCAGGATAAGTGGGACTGTGGATCTAATTTTAAGATTTATTCACTTTTGGGGTCTTTTTAAATATCTACCTAATCCATATATTGGTTGTATTTATTTTTTATTTCTCCACCCCCCCCCCCCCCCCCCTGACTTATAATTTTAGGTTTTTAATTCTTTTGTTTTTTAAATACCTACCTGATCCATATATGGGTTGTATTTTACTTAATACTTTTTATTTTAAAATTTGAATTAGAGAAAAACAAAGTTTATTTTAAAAGATCTAGCATGAATAAGTGTGACTGATTAATATCTAATCTAAGATTTCTTGAATTCTTTCTTTGTTTTTGAATATCTACCTGATCCAAACATTAGTTAATTCTTCTATATAACTGCACTGTCATACATTAGTTTGTTTATGAAAGCACTTCTATATGAACAAGCCATTCTATTATTGCGGGTGTCTCTGCTGCCATATATCGCTCAGCATAGCATGTGCGTCAAATTCTTGTGTGTATGAATACTAATGTGCTTGTCCTACATTTCTATTATTCGTGAATATTAATGTGCCTGTCCTATATTCACTCTCTGTATGTGTGTGTGTGCTACATTCTTTCTCTCTCAAAGTGCTTTTTTTTCTCTCTCTCTCTGTCTCTCTCTCACACACTCATTCTCTCAACCCTACATTTTTCTGTAGATCTCTTACGTGGTTTGTTGCGTTATCATTAGGTTCTTTCTTTCTTTTTTTCTTTTTTTTGGTTGGCTTGTGTGAGATTCCTTGTCAGAGTGGGTAATATGTAGATGTCCTACATTTTTCAGTGTGTGTACCCTGCATCTCTCCTTTCCCGGGGGGAGGAGGGGGTAGGGTGCCACCCAATCCTTAGTCCGCCTCCCACCCGGCAATATTTCTGCCGTCCTCACAACCTGCTTCATATCGATCCAAACAAAGTAGCGATAGTCACCTTCAGAACTTCGCATATCATTATGCAGTTTTATGACTACTTTTTATGTTTACTTTTATTTTCTTAACGTTTTGATTTTCGTCTCTTAAGGAAAATTACAAAACCAATCTTTTGAATAAAATACGTTACGTTTCAAAATGTTAGGACCAAACTAGACGTAGGCACTTTTTAAAAAAAGGATTTTTTTTTTTCTTCTAACTAAACACAAAAAAGCATATGTGCATTTTCAGCAATCTCATTATTAAATTGTTTTGGAAAAAATTCAGAAATGAAAACCTTCACATAAAATCATAAGTTAAGTTCTCTTGGGGCTTTTTTAATAAACTTTTTATGTGTACTTTTCTGGAGGGTTACTGATAAATTGGTTCTGAACATTATTCACCACAATTATATTCAACTTCATTTATTGGGGAGGTGACAATTTCAACTTTTAAATAAAAGTTTTTTTTAATAGTGGTGTGGTGGGGAGGCATTTTCTTTCTAATCACTTCTGGTCATTTTTAGTGATCAAGAACCATGTGATACATATCTATATAGGTAGTGCTTATGTGGACCTTGCTGTGTCCAGCCAATAGGTTGGTCATCCTGGCCATTGCTGACTGTGTCTCTCTCTGACCTTATTATTTATTGGCGACGGTGGTGGCGCCGGCTGCTGCTGCTGATTCCTTCTCTATCATGGAACCCAACAAAATGGAATATTTTAGCCATCAGCCCAAAAGCTGGTCTGGTCACAAAATGGTTTAATCTTTTAATTCCTAGACTTGTAAAAATACATATGTAATCTGTTTTATGTTAATCTATAATTTTGTCTTTTTCATTTTTCCTTCCAATAATTCATTCAGTTGATTTTTTTTTCTGCAGTTCTATATAATTTATTAACTCTTAGAAACTGTCAACCAAAACTGTCAAGATAGGTTTCTTTCTGTTTTCAATTTGGTCTGGCTGGCTATGTATGTATCACGCGTACAGGCCGACCAATGGAGCTAGAATGCTAAATAGGTTTTGAGTGGGTTGGTTCAATTCGCAATGTAAGTTTATGCTAAATTGGTCTCTAGCTTGTATCCACTTGTTTTGTTTTTTTTAAATTTAGTCTTTTTTAGTGATCACTGCCCAACAAAATGCTAGAGAAATAACTTATTCATTGATCTTCCAATTTTTTTTATTGATCACCCTCAATATGCTGACAAAAGATGTTGGTCACGACGGTTTCCATTAACCAGACCTGTTTTATTTATGTATTTTCATTAAATGTCTTTTCTCTGAGTTTGTATTCCATCTATTAAAAGTTTTTATCTAAAATAAACATTTAAAATCATTTTTAACCCATTAGCTGCAGATGACTGAAATTTCAGTCCGTACAGTTTTATGGCTCAACTGCGAATGACGGAAATTTCCATCAGTCAAACAATTGACCCTTCCACTTAGAGTTGCAGGCAACTTTTTCTGCTTGTTTCTCTGTCCATAACTTTAAGTGGAAGGGTCCATTGTTTACTGAGAAAACAAACTGTTCAGCCTATTTTTCGCCACTCTGTATAATCAAAGTTCCTGCTGCAGGTATCCCTTCTGTGGACTTGCATCCTGACAAGGGGGTAGTCATAAAAACTTGTAGGAATAAAGTCCTGGTCTTGACCAGACTTGAAACTTGCAAAGATCACTAAGCTGACACATGCAACAGAAACCAGGTCTTCGTCACTGGGCTTTATACTCCATTGGGAATTGTCTCTTGAGAGATGGGACGCTTTACCTCTTGAATCACTGAGATAGAATTCATGGATATATTTGAATTTCTATGAATCTATTTTCTAAAGGAAATAATAGCAAATTTGTTTCATCAATCTTTATTATTATTGGATGTAATTGTAACACATTATTTTTTATTAAATTTAACTAGTTTTTGCTTTCATCTTAATTTCAGTTGTTTTATATATAACTTTCAATTTGGGTCATTGTTTCTACACTAATAATGTACATAATGATTTTCTTGGTTTGTTGGTCATAAAACTGGACTGCCCACTGTTTCAAACTCGGTTTTCATTGCACGCAAGATAATCGCCAGAATTTTCCTAGCAGAAATAACTATTTCCTAGCCACATTTTATAGCCGAAACAATAAAGTCAGCTTAATCTGTTGTTGCTGTTAATTATTCGATTTTAATAAAATGTTCGATACTTATTTATTAAAGGACAAATTTTTAACAAGGAAAACTTAAGTAAAATAATTTTTTTGTCAGTTTTATTTGATTATGATTCAGGCTTTTGATCGGGTCAATTTATACAAACAACAAAACAGAAAATAATATATGAAAATATATTAAAAATACAGGCAGTAAATATTTCTTCATCATCATCATGCTATATTTAATTATTTATCCTTGTTATAATATTTTTATATAAGTTTCAGTCTGACCAATCTAAAAAAGAATAACAAATATACTTTATATATGTTTTAAACAATTTCTAGTTTGCTATTAGTGACACCAGATGAACGGGGAGTTTTATCGTTTCGTTTCGGCTATAAAAAGTGACTAGGAAATAGCTATTTCTGCACGCAAACTATGCTCTATTCCCGGTAAACGAATTCAGTATTTTTTTCTATAAAAACATCACAATTCAAATATATCAGTGAATTTCTTCTCCACTGGGATTAACATGTAGATTATATGGAAAAAAAACCCAGATCAGGATAGACGTCATATAGCAATGATCAACAAGCTCATCCTGCTAGTACTTATATAATGAACAGTGTGATCTTTTTGGTTTGCTGTCAGTAACACTTGACTCTCTCACTCAGGGGTAAAAATTTAGCTAATAAAAGTACCACCTTCCCACCTTTTGAAATAATGGCCTCTCCATTGCCAGAGGAAGTTTAGTTTATGCCTAGCTGCATTTACCAATCGGCCACGATAACTCTCATGGATTAGCAGAAGCTGATTCACACTTTTAAACTCACTCCTTGCATCCGACTCTTGGTGCCATATTTTTGTTGTTTTCACCTATGAGAGCTAGTAATCTTAATAAATCAATCTTTAAGTAATTGTAACACATTATTTTTTATTAAATTTGACTAGTTTTTACCTTCATCTTAATTTCATTTGTTTTATACACAACTTGCAATTGCGGCCATTGTTTCTATGGCAACAAATAACAGCATGATCAGATAATGAAGAATAAGCCTTCGGTGAGAATCGAACTCACACCCTCATTGCCAGAGGGAGTCTAGTTTACGCCTAGCTTAATAAAAAAAAATGATGTGTTACAATTACTCTACCTAATAATAATCATAAAGATTGATTTATTAAGATTACTAGTTCTCATAGGTGAAAACAACAACAATATGAGAATTGGATGTAAGGAGTCTTCGTGGCTGATTGGTAAAAGCAGCTAGGCGTAAACTCTGGCAATGAGGGCGTGATTTCGATTCTCTGGACCACTGGCAAGAGGTTGCCTACCCCTGTTCTAAAGCAAAGTCATCATCATCAGCCGTTATAAGTCCACTGCTGGACAAATGCCTTTCCCATCTTCTTCCATGACAACCTATCTTGTGCTAGCCTCTGCCAAGTCTTACCGGCAAACTTTTCTATCTCGTCCCTCCATCTTGTGTCTGGTCTTTTCCTACTTCGTTTACTGTCCCATGGGCACCAATTGGTTAGTCTTTTCCCCCATCTATTGTCATCTCTTCTTGCTAGGTGGCCAGCCCATCTCCATTTTTGCTGTTTAATTAGTTGTATAATGTCCTTTCTCTGATCCATGTTGATCTTTTTCTATCTCTTAGAGCTATCCCTAGTATTGCTCTTTCCATGGCTCTCTGTGCTATTTTGAGTTGGTTTTCAAAGCAAAGTCATACAACAGAATAAATTGTGAAAGTTTTAAGAATTAATAAAAAAAATGTGAAGCAGAATCTGTTTTGAGATTGAATTGTTCCTCTTTTACCTTGTTTGAACTTTTATTTAAGATTTTTTTTTTTAATTTCTTTTCACACAATTTTGTGTATAGATATTATTAAATATTTCTATCTAACAATTCTCTTATTTAAAAGTTGTTATATAATATTTTTTTTTACTTAAGTTGAATAAAAAAAAGATTTTATTAGGAAGCATCATTTTTTCTCCCCTGTAGATTCCTTGTGGAGTATGGGGCCACATTGTCGTTTCAGTAGCAAGTAGGTTTTACAGGGTGGAGTTACTAGCCCCACAACCAAGATGGACTGCTTTACAAGCTTAAAGGCCTCCAACTAGAGTCCTGCACAGGTACAGGTAAGCCCGCGGGCCTATGTGTGGGCCAAATCATGTTTAGAAAAGTTTCCAGGTGGTTACAGCCGTGGGCGAATCATGTTTAGAAACAAATTATGAATTTATTACCTCTGCAGCCAGTCTCCGTTTTGCGAAGACAGAACTTGAAGATCATCAAAAAGATAAGATGGTCAGAATGATGTTTTCTTAATTTCTGCATGTTCTTTTCTTTTTTCTAATGAGTGTGTCGCCTGAAATTCTGGGAAAACATGTTTATGTCTTTATTGCTGATGCTCTAGAAATGTGTTATCTGTGGTGCAATGTTTATCTAGTCTAAAGTGTTTACACACACACACACATATATATTCAAATACACACATATTCCCAAATATGTGTTGACAATGATACCCGTTTGAAACTGCAGTTCGCATCGTATGAAAGAATAAAAAACAATAGTGATCTCTTTCATACATACACTCCTGGTTTGTCTTAAATTTATTTGTACATATATATATATGAAATCATTAGCTCAGTTGGTATAGAGCAGGACCATGTATAGGTTGCTTCCAAGGTGGACACGGGTTCGATCCCTGCACGGCGCTCGTTTCTTTATTCATTTATACGATTTAGGCTGCCTGGTTAGTAATCGCTAACACTGATTCCAGGTTGATGTGGGTTCTCAATTAATTATTAATTAATTAATAATTGTTTTTATAATTATCACACATCTATATATATACACGTATACACACACGCGTACAAAAACAGGTTTACTGTAGCATATTTTTAGTTACAAAAAGTTAACTCAAAATTTTGAGTGAGAAAAGTGTCTCTGAAAAAAACAACAGTGTAAAAGACTTGAGTAATTAACTGAATTATTCGTTTCTGTTGGACTTTGTAAAACAAGCTGTCATTAAGACACGCATTTTCCAAAGTTTTGTAACAATTCTCGTCATATGAACATATCTACCAATTATAAAAAGATTCACGTCACTTTGACGTTTTTTTAGTGTCCACTCTTTTTTCTCTGCCGTCATCTCACTCCTCCACACACAAGCATGCGGGTATATAGACGCACACAAATAATGGTGCTTTTTCACACACAACAAAATACGCAAACACATATGGCCATTCTTTTCAAGCAGTCGGTATTCATTCTCAAAATGCCTTCAAAATAAGGAACTATCTTTCCTCGGTGATCACCAATGAACATCCTAGAAAACACTAAGGAAATATTGCATTCTTTCTCGAGGACATTTCTACAGACCTCACAAACAACATCTTTCAGCTCAATGTAACGATTCTATTTATGCACATTTAATGAATATTCTTTGGTTCTTTCATTAAATCGCATTCTTACTTATTTCTCTTTTTATCAAATCGTCGGATGTTTATTATGTGCCTACAAGTGAAAGAAAGAAAGTGAATCAAACGTCTTTGTCTCACATGCAAACCTTACACTTTCTTTTTTTCCTTACACATCCTGCTAAAATTATCAGCAGCTGAATGGTACCCTAACAAGATGACCCTTCTCGGACATTAGCAATCACCACTATTACTAATATGCGTCGCACAAAAGCTAATATCTAATTTAATTGTAGTGGGATAATTAGGTCTAGTTTATACTTGGAGTCAGATGCTAATTAGTTAATTAATCTTAAACGTAAACACACATGTAGGTTTAGGTTCCAAAACAAAACAAATCATGAGGAGCGGGCCCCAAAGCTTGAAACGGCTTTAAAGCATTAAAAAGATTACGGGCGGTTTATATAAAAAGTTTGCAGGTACGGGCCACAAAATATCGGCTCATGCAGGTCTCTAGCTCCACCTGCCATGCTATTTACCCATAGCTGGGGGGGGGGAGAAGTGGATTCATGCGTTCCCCAAAAGTATTAGCTCAAAGTGAACAAAAGCAGACTCAGCCGAAACTCACGCTGGTAACCGCTATGCCACCCACACCTCAGTAAGCATCATAGAAATTCTATAATCTAACTTAATAAATCACCACTTTTTATTAAATTTGACTATTTTTTACCTTCATCATAATTTTAAATTAACTAATTAAAAAAACTAGTCAAATTTAATAAAAATGTTGTTACAATACTTCATCCAATAATAATAAAGATTGATTTATAAAAAAGACTACTAGGTCTCATATGTAAAACAACATAAATATGGCGCAGAGAGTCGGTTGTAGGGAGTGAGTTTATCAGTGTGAATCTGCTTCTGCATATCCATGAAGTGGCCGATTGGTAAAAGCAGCTAGGCATAAACTAGTCTCCCTCTGGCAAATGAGGGGATGAGTTTGATTCTCACCCAAGGCTTACACTTTATTTCTGACTGTTATTCATTGCCATAGAAACTGTCCCGAAGTAATAAGTTGTATAAAAACAACTAAAATTAAGATGAAGGTAAAAACTAGTCAAATTTAATAAAAAGTGGTGTATTACAATACTTCCTTCATCCAATAATAAGATTTGCTTAATAAATATTTGACTATTTTCCTTCCAAATAATCCATTGGTTCTTAGCTTTTAGTTTAGTACAACAAATAAAAAATAGTATTATTTATATATTATGTGTCAGGTACTGATATATGAACTTTAGGGTGCTTACTAATGTTATGATATACTACCATGAAAAGGTAATTTCCAGGTTAACCCCTGTGTGGAAATGGAGGTGACCCGGTCACCTTAGGAAATATGTATATGCGTGGGTGTCCAAAAACAGGATGTGGAAACCGGAAATGATATAAGAGTGGGCGTTCGGAATCCATAAAGCTCAGAGCTGAGACGAAGGAGTTCAGAGCAGACCCTAACAGAAAAACTTAAAAGCTCGGAGGACCCAGGCAGACCGTCTAGGGCTGGAAAGGCACAAGGCCGGGTTCCCCTGTTGGGAACGGTCTCTCGGCACCCTTATCTCTCTCTCTCACCCACTCTTCATCCATCGGCCGATGAAAATGTAAGCTATGAAATAAAAATATGTCTCATATTTTTACAACCAGTCTTCAAGTCCTTCCTTCCCTTGATTGTCCAAGTTCATGATTTCCCTCCCGCAAATGAGCAACCCACGAAGAGATGACCCATGGCACCAGGACATTCACCCCAGCATACAACACTAAAACTTTTGTAATTTCTTTATTGTGTGAAATTTAGTAAGAATCATGTAATTACCTCATCACTTTTATACATCACAATCTTAATAAATTAATCATTAGTTAATATGGAATCTATACTAAAATTAGTAATTAATAGTATTGTGTAATTAGGAATTAATCATTTAAGCCTTAACACCAATGCCGGTTTAACTATGTGGCAAAAGTAGCATATGCTAAGGGCCCCGTGCTAAATATGCAAGTTATCAATTCCGATTCAGAGATTCTGTACTTGCCCTATTGCTATATTGCCTTCAACTTTTATGAACAACTGAGTTTTTAAGGTTAGCAATTTTAACCATTTATCACTTTTAATTGGGGTTATTAATTTAACACAGTAATTAATAGGAGTCTGGTGTCTATGTGATACAATGCATAAATGCAAAGGTATTAGAGGCTGAAATCATAGCTGTTGCATAAAGATCAAAATGAAAACAAAGTAATACTATTACTGA
>VCCN01001082.1:1180613-1192402 GCA_006491835.1 Architeuthis dux | reverse complement strand
GGGGGGGGTTCCGGCGGGCCACGCCACCCGCCTCCCCTGGATCGGCGCCTGAAATAATATCATTTATCATAACAGTGTCCGACTGTCCAGTAGTAACAAAAGTCGATTTTAATCCTTTCAATTCGTATCTCAAGATTTAAGCCTCACGGAATCATTGTTCTTTTCTTTTTGTTCATTTCACCAAAAGTCCATGTTACCACGTATGACCTACTTTCAATAGCCTCAGGTGTTGGACGAAGAAATTGTTTCTCCCTCCCCCTCTCTCTCTCTCTCTCTACATGCATGTCACTCTCTCTCTATGAATATGCATGTGCCTCCTCTCTAATCGAGGCTAATACAGCTCCTTAAGCAGACACAAATTCTCCTAAGAGGTGTTAACTGGCTTCTGTGGTGAGATCTAATTCTTGCCTATTGCAGTATTTATGATTCTTTATTATTATTCCTTCCCCCCAACTGGCCACATTGGCTTCTTTTTTTTTTTTTTGACACGGCGGCTGCTCCTGCTGATGATTTTACCTTTTCTTTCTCTTTTCTCTTTTCCCTGCCCCACTTGTATCATCCGTCTCAACGATGTCCACTTTTTGAAAAGATTTGTGTCTCTGTGTGTTTTATGTTCACGTCGCACTAATGCCCTTGGGAAAGACATGGATCCATCTCTTCTCCCGGTGACTATGGATAACATAGCAGGGCAGATTGGGCTCTCTAGCCTTTGGAAGGCAACCAGTCTAGAAGAACAGCTCTGATTCCAAGACAGGGAGTGGGGCACCCTTAACCCTTTATAGGGCACCCCTAAAAATATGTATGTTAAACTAGACATAATTACAAGATATTTTCAGTTGCAAGTTTTCTGAAATTTCTTTGTTTATGGGGGCAAAACCCCCTCTGATGAAGTGATCATATATAGTGCCTCGCCCAAAAAGTGATCAAAAATGGAAAATGTAAAAAAATTAAAAATTAAAGTAGAAAGTTAAATAAAACATAGAATTAAAGAATAACATTCAATATAATGAATTGATACAAAAAAATTGATATTGACAAAAAGAATAACACCTCTGGGTAGATTTTAAAATTGTATTGTGTGGTCTGCAAGCTTTGTGGTATGCCTTTGTTCAAGCACAAGTGTACTTTGCAAAGCTTGCAGACCACATTGGTGCGGATTATGTTGACTTTGTGGCTACAATATTTGCATATGGCTGACAGGTCCTCAGGTGATCATATATAGTCACTTGCCCAATAAAGGGTTAAGGTGGTTTGACGCCCAATTTGACATCCTTCCGGCTGCTTTCCTTTGGACTACATCAGCAAGGCCGAGAGGGGTATTCTGACGACTGGGTATACCAGGATCTCCATACACTTCACCCAGGCATGGGCCCTGGAGGGGACACTTCGGTATCGTTCTGTTCTCTGTAGAGACAAAACCAAGGCCATCCAATCATCCATCTCTGTCTGTCTGTCCACACAATATCTCCAAAAGTTCTCAATGAAATTTTGTGGAAGGGTAGGCCATGTGCTAAGGAAGAATTGATTAAATTTTGGGGCGATCCAGCAATTTCTTAGTTTCCTCACCTGCATCATAGCTATATGTCTGTCCACACGATATCTCCAAAAGACAATTAAATAGGCAGATGATGGGGTGGATCCAGGAATTTCTTTTTCGATTGTGAGATATTTTTCATACATTCATGTATTCACTCGTGTTTGTTCACACTATATCTCCAAAGGTTTTCAATGTATTTCAATGACATTTTGTTGAAGGGTGGGCCATGGCTTAAGGAAGAATTGTTTAAATTTTGGGGCAGGTGAAGGAATTCTTTACTGGTACCTCCTCTGCACAATAGCTATATATGAACTGATTTTCATTCACTTTTTAGTGACAATGGCTTTGTCATGAGTTCTTTTGAGTATGTAAAAGAAAAAAAACAATGTTACACCAACATTTTGTGAATGCAGCTAGGACTAGCATTCCAAGGGAAATTATGAATCACTGCCACCCATATATGATGTGGGGAGGATGAGAAAAAGGGGTGATCAATGAATAAGTTACTTCTCTTGCCTTTTGTTGGGCTGTGATCACAAAAAAAGGTCTGAATTTTCAAAAAAACAAGCAGGCACAAACTAGTGACCAATTTATCATAAACTTACATTGCATATTGAACCCCCCACTAAAAACCTATTTAGGGGGGAGAGATTTTCAAAAAAACAAAAAAAAGATTTTCCCTACTTATTGAGATGAGTGTATGTGCAAAATTTCAAGTTTCTACCATGAATGGTTAGGACAGGGTAAAGTCTGGATACATAGATACATATAAATGTCAGAACACATCAATAACCTAAACCCAGCAATAAACCAGTGTTGTGGGTAGCAGTGATTAATTATGAATCACCGCCACCGATATATGCTTCTTTTTACCTTGTAAATTAAACAATGGTGGTGGACAATGATCCAATTTTTCAAAAACAAGTGTGAATGCCCCTCGACACACAAGGGGATCAATTTGGCAAAAACTTACATTGTAAATTGAACCCCCATCTAAAAACCTATTTTGGGGGGGAATTTTCAAAAAAACATTTTACGTTTCTACTGTGGATGGTTAGGGCTGGGCGAAGTCTAGTTACATAAATAGATATAAATGTCTGAACACATGAATAACCTAAACCTAGCAATAGTATTTAAACCAGTGTTGTGGGTAGCAGTGATTAATTATTTGCTGGTTTTCTTTGAATAAACAAAACTGTTATCTTACCAACTTTTGTTCAGACAATTTAAACTCTTCTTCCCATCTTTGATGTAGACACAATGTTTCAGCCGATTCATTCTACAGCCCTCTTCAGGTGTAAAATGTAATGTGTAGAATGAATCGGCCGAAATGTTGTGTCTGCATCAAAGATGGGAAGTAGAGTTGTCCGAACCAAAAGTTGGTATGTTAATGACTGTTCTCAAAGTTATAGACAAAACTTTTATTTGTTTCTTATTCATAGACCACATCCAAGTTTCTCAATAGAAAAATCAATTATTATTAATTTATTTAGATTTTCCAATCATGTTTCTTCTGGATGTGTTATCTGATCGTTTTCAAGTACCGTATTTGACGGCATATAAGATGCCACTTTTTCAAAAGAAAAAATGGCTGAAATGTAACCTTCATGCTCCTGCCCCACATTGGCCAGAACCTGAGTAGTTAGAAAACTGATAAATAAGAGAAATTCAGGGAAATTAATTTTTTCCTTAATATTCCCTGCTGAAATACAGGAGTGGGGGTTCTTACATGCTATCAAATACAGTATCCATCATGTACAACCCTCAAAACTATCATCTCTATTGGAGATTGAGTTTCAGAACTTTTCTTTACTATGTAAAGCAAAGCGTCTGTCTTTTAAGAGAAAACTTTGGAGTATGAACTGCCGGTGACAAAGTCCTGGTTTCCTTTGCATGTGTCAGCTTAATGATCCTTGCAAGTTTCAAGTCTGGTCGAGACCAGAACTTTATTCCTACAAGTTTTTTGATGACCACACCCTGGGCAGGATGCAGGTCCACCAGAGTGATACCTCCACCCTAATCACACAGCTTAGAGTGCACTTAATTAGCTACTGAATGTACCCAATTAACTGCTGAGTGCACAGGGAAATTTGTCCTAATGAAGAGTTTTCCACTGTATACCAGGAATAACCATTACACTATCCAAGCTGACTATACTAAGTAAAGGTATAAAATATTTATCGATTAAGCCACCGTCTTAAAATTCCAACGTATTATGCACTCTTGGACGACTTGTTGGAATTATTATTTCTAGTAGGATCCTTGATTCAAAAACACGATGATTGAAACAATAAAATAATCATATTTGTTCCAACAGGTGGCAGCACCCTTACAGCAACAAGCAGTTATGCTAAGATTTGCATTTTAAAAATGTTTTTTTCATTAAAAATTTTTTTCATCATTCAAACTCAATATTTAAAAAATATCTTTCACTTGTACTTGGGGTGTCGAGGGGAGGTGGATTTGGAGTCACGTTATTTCGCCTGTCTGTTTTATTCACCTTTATTTTATTGCTAGGCCTGTCAAAGATTCACTAGAGCCCCTTTAACTGTACATTTCAGGAACATGTTACCTACTCTGTTCTTGACTCAAATTAACAATGCAAAATTAATTAAAAAAATCAAGATAATCTTTCAATGTGAAATTCTTTAAATGAATGAGATGATGCAACACAATATCCGAAAATCTTCTATGCACATTGAATTGTTCAATAAACCATAATAAAATCTGCTAATGAATGGATTCTGAAGTAATTTAATTTGGACAAATACCAGCTTGTCTATGCTCAAAAGAACTTGACCATAGCAAGCAGGAAAATAATAGTTAACTAGCTGAACCAGTGGAAATTCCACGGTTGTTGAAATCTAAAATCATCCATTATTTCATGCCTCTGCTCTTCTCTCACCCTTTGCATGTATCTTCTCATTCTCTCCCTTATCCCTTCCAATCTTCATTGCCCTTCCATGTTATCTAAATATTATACAAACATGGATTATATTTTCTGTTTGAATCTTAATAATAACCATTTTTCTGAATTACTCATATCAGAATTGTATGGAAAAATGTGTTCATTTGTCTCTGTATGTTGTTTACTTTATCTTTCCAGTGTACCGGTTCAGAACCGCACTAGGTGTCATATATGGTTAAAATGAACCCCAATGGGCCATTATTTCAGCTTGGGAACAGGCAGAATCATAAAATAGACACTTCAAGGATTAAGAAAAAACAGGTGGCGAAAAAAAAATCCAGGGGAATGTTGTGTACCTACTTTTCGTCTAGACTAAATCACCAATCTTACTTTTTAAGTCAAATTTATATTTGAACTTAATTATAAAATTGAATTTGGTGGTGATATTCTTTTTTGGTGGGGTTCAGGGGAAAACTGGGTGGGGAAAGTTGTGTATGCAAAGAGTTAAAATATGTAATTGTAATATTAATAAAGTTAAAAACATCACGGGCACAAGGTTGGGAATCTCTGGGCTGAATTTTGAGAAGTTTTTGGAAGAACAGAATATAAGGACAAACATAATTTTGTTTTTTTCTGTTTAAAGTTAATAATTTAATGTTTTTTTAATAATAATTTAATGCCTTTTTAATAATAATTTAATGTTTTTTAATAATAATTTAATACCCTTTTTAATAATGTTTTTTTAACTGCGTTGAAAGTCAACAGTTCTATGGAGGCCAAAAAAGTTTTTCATTCAGACTTTTTTAAATCAGTTAAATAGCATTCATAAGAAAGGAAAGGTAGATAGAGTAGGAGAAGAAAGGGGATTTTTGTTCTTTTTTACGTCACATGATGTCATATAATCCTCTTGTTTTTAGATCAATTCTAGAGATAGAAAAATAGAAAGTACAAGAAAGAAGGAAGAAAGAAAGAAAGCTGACTATACAGTGCTTATAACTAACACTTCAAATATATAGATATGAAGTGTATACAACTCTTGTATACACTTCATATTAACTCTTGTATACACTTCATATTAACAACTCTTGTATACACTTCATATCTATAACTCTTGTATACACTTCATATCTATAACTCTTGTATACACTTCATATTTATAACTTTTATATACACTTCATATAATATTAAATGTTAATAAATATCAATGAATAATATTAAAATTATATAAATGAACTAGCAATGATTCCTGGCGTTGCCCAGGGAAATGAAAAATAATTCAGAAAATTAAAAAATCGGCAGAAATGAAACTTTCGGGAAACTGCAATTTGTTAAGAAAATATCAGGTGTGTGGAAATATTTCCACTGAAAAATTCCCCCCCAAAAAATCATTATGTGTGTGCAAAAAACTATTTTTTATGCTTTCCATCTTTCCATAGTCAAGTTTAGGCAAAGGTTTCACCATGTCAAAATAACTGCTCCCACATCCGAAAGATCGCTATAAAAATACAAATAGCAAAAATAAATTGACTCTGAAATTATTTTTTATTAGATTTGATATATGGTTAGTTAGTATTCTGTTTTAACTGGCCTCAGAAAACCAACAAAAACAACAATCGAACCATAGCAATAATGAAAAAGTAGATACTGTCCGAAAAATGACTCTGTGAAGTTTTTTTTATTAGAGCTCGGATGTTAGAATTTAGAATATTTTATGGCACGGACAGTGGATAATACTGTCTAAGCCAGGGGTCCCCAACCTGTCGAAGAGCACTTTTATGACTACCAGTAGTGCGGCGGGCACCATTTACTTTTCAAGTCAAATTTCAACATTTACTCCTTATTATGTCTAGAAAAAACGTTTTTTTGTTTTTTCAAAATTCTTCCTCAAATACTTGAGGGGGGGGGCAGTTTGCATTGTAAGTTTATGCTAAATTGATCCCTTAGTTTGTGTCCACTTGTTTTTTGAAAATTCAGACTTTTTTTAGTAATCACTGCCCAACAAAATGTGAGAGAAGTAACTTATTCATTGATCGCCGCTTTTTCAATTAATCACCCACAACACAGCATGCTGCCAAAAGATGTTGGTCACATGATGGTTTCTATTGAGTGACTAGTTGGCATATTTATTATGGAAAAAAATCAAGGCAAGTTTATAGTTTTGACTTAATAATGAACATTATGGCCAATATAACATGTAGTCCCTATGTAAAGTAGTGAGCATAATACACAAAACAAAACTAATTCAAATCTAAAATAATGCATAGACAGGGCCGTAACAGGGGAAAAAATGTTGGGGTGAGTGGCAGAGGTAACAAAGCCAAATGTAGCTGGGGGTTTGGGGGCACTGTAAGCCCCTCAATAGGATCCAGGGGTGAAGCCACAGAAAATTTTGAATTTCTTAGCATCCCAGGACCCAAATTCCTTGCATTATAGCAGTCTGAGATGATAAAATATATTTTTGGGTAATAAAATCTGGCCATGAAAATCTTACAGTCAATGTGATTTTTGGCACATCTGGCTTCATTAACCAATGCCTCATAGTTAGGAGAGTAGGATGATATTGCTGTTCATAAACAATCATCAAAATGCCCCTCATCGGTAAGATCTGTATTGTGATTTTATGATGTTATTCTGCAGTTCCAAAATCTCTAGTTCTAGATCTTCTGTTTTTATTTGAATGAATCTGCCAATAACTGTAGCTATATCTGTTATAATTGCATGGCAAGTAAAAGGATTTAATAAAAATGTGATCATTAGCTCCATGATAGTAAAACATTCAAATCTTTTTTTCAAACTGCTCCTGAAGTAATTGAAGGTGGATTACAAATGGTGATGGTTTAAAGTCACTGTCACCTATCATTTTCTTCATATTTGGGAAATGTGTGAAAGATTTCATCTTCAGGTGAGAAATCCATAAAACAAGTTTTGCTTTAAATGAATTTATAGAGCCTATCATTCTAGCTATTTGTTTCTTTGAAGCTCCAAGTTTAAAGAATTTAATTTTTCTGTGATGTCTGTGAGAAAACCCAAATCCACCAACCAGCAAGAGTCGCATAGTTGGTCAAAGTTTTGATTTCTGGATTGGATAACATTTTTTATCTCTTCAATTAGCCTTACAAATTTGGTCAGAACTTTACCTTTACTGAGCAATCATACTTCTGTATGTAAAATAAGCTCAGATTGTTTATTTTCAGTATCCTCTAGTAAGGCCTTGAAAAGACAGTGTTGCAAAAGATAGAGTTTATTACTTTAATTACTACATCAGCGAAAATGCAAATACACACATACGCATACACATCCCTGCAAATACACACATAGGCATACATATCCCTGCCACTAACATACACATATACAGATACACACATGCACACAGATGCCACTATTGCACACACATACACTTACTCACACATGCCACATACACATGTAAGTGAGTATGTATATGTTTGTGGCATGCATGTGTGTGTTTAATTTGCATTTTTTATGAAACGCCATTCAATGAAAAGTTATGCCACAGTTGGCTGCTGCTAATCTTTTGTGGGCCGAAGACTTAAAATATGTAATTGTAACATTAAAAAATTAAAAAATTAATTGTAGTATTAAAAAATTAATTTAAAAAAAATAATGTTAGCACACGCATAAGGGTTGGCAGGCGCCATGGCATCCGTGGGCATAGGAATGGAGACCATTGGTCTAATCCAAATGTCGCGTGCGTGCATCCAGTTAAAAACTGTAATAAAAAGAAATATCATGTATATACAAAAGTTTCCTCCTTCCATACCCAATTTGGGCAATGGTTTCCCCAAGTCAGTGATGTCAACCAAAACTGAAAGATCACTAAGATAAAATGCCAAATTTACTGTCAGGTTTACATCTAAGTTAAAAAAAAAAAAATCTAAATAGCAATTTCTGACATCTAGACGCAATCCAAAACAACTAAATGAGAAACATGAAAATATCTAAAAAAACGAAGTTACATAAGATATTACCCTGGAGGGAGCCTGGACTGGGTTTTCTTTCTGTTCATGCATTATTCTAGGGTGTATCTGGACCTTCATGCCAAAATAGGTAAAGCAAACAATCAAACTTTCACTCTTATCATATAGAAGATGCAATGATTATTTTTGTTTTGGACGTTTTAATTGGGATTAACTTGAAAATTCAATTGGAAACAAATAGTTTTATTACAGAAACAAATGTTGCCAAATGCTGTCAAAAATTGTATAAACGTCACAAGTTTTGGACAGAGTCTGTTCTTTTTCTTGTTCTGTTTAAGGTTAATAATTTGTTGGAAAGGAGGTGCAGAGTGGCTGAATGGTTAAGGGCATAGAGAATGGAACTTTGTGTTCACTTTGCACTAATACCCTTGGAAAAGACATGGATCCATCTCTTCTCCCCCCAGCTATGGGTGAATAGCAGGGCAGACTGGGCTCTCTTGCCATGGTTGGCAATAAGTCTAAGTGACGGATAACCAAACCAGCCTGAAGAGGGATGGGCTCTGTCAGGCTATCTCTCCCCTTGACACACCCATCATGAAATCTTCTGTGGCGGCCCAACGACCCTGCACTCTGGGTTATAGGGAAAGGGTAAAGGTCAAGGGTAAAAACCAAAAGCATTTTGGCAATAGGAAAGATGGAAGAAATATAATTACACAATAACCTCTGAATGAGTGAAGGCTGGAGAGTGTATTGGTTGCAATATTGTTGATAAAAACTACCAAAGATGAGCATGGGCATTCGCAGGGGGTGGGGGGGAATTTGAACCCCCCTCACCCCCGGATCAGGCCTTCTCTCGAGGGAGTTGGAAAGTTGGAACCTTTTTAGTCAATAAAGGATAATGGTGCAGTACAATTGTTTTAGGTAACACCAACTTATTGAATCAGTCGAGTATCAAATCTTAAGACTTCAGACAAACCGTACAGTCAAGGAAGAAGGAAATCAGTATTTTTAGAAAGTATTCAACACTGGTTTAAATGCTGTTGCTGGGTTTAAATTATTCATATGTTCAGATATTTATATGTATCTATGTATCTATCTATGTATCTGGACTTCGCCCAGCCCTAACTGTTCATAGTAGAAACTTGATGTTTTGCACACACACATTTTTGAAAATTGCCCCCTAAATAGGTAAGTTTATGCTAAATTGGTCACTAGTTTGTGCCTGGTTGTTTTTTGAAAATTTAGACCTTTTTTTGTGATCACAGCCCAACTTTTTAATTCATCACTCCCAACACAGCATATATGGGTGGCGGTGATTTATAATTTCTCTTGGAATGCTAGTTCTGTTTTGTTTTTTCAATGAGGAAAAACTATTTTTCACTTTTTCATGCAGAGCTTGTTTTATTGGGTCAATTAAAATCAGACTTTTGAAATGGGTGTGTATAGAAATTATGTGTGTATATCATCATCAGCCATTCCAGGTCAACTGCTGGACAAAGGCTTTTCCCAACTCCTCTCATGATGATTGTATGGTCATGTTTCTTTTTGGGGAGGTAGTGGCTAATTAAGCTCACTTATTGCCACTATTTTCTGGTGAGCTGGTTTTGAATTCAGAGTTGGCCTTCTCCTAGACTTGTTGCTTCCCAAGGCTAGAGAGCCCAGTCTCTTAAAGACACATTTCTTTTTCTTCCATTTTGAATTACTCCGCCATCTGTTGATCAGTCTGGGAACTAAACAAAATGGTGGGACAGAATATAAACCTCTGTGCTCCAAGGTATATGAAGATAAAAAAGGCGGTATTAAAAATGACCCACCACAGCCGATACCAACATTTCAAAGGTGGGATGAAATTTAACCCAGCCTGGGTACTAAACAAAATGGTGGGACAGAATATAAACCTTTATGCTCCAAGATGTATGAAGAAAAGACGGTGCTATTAAAAATGACCCACCATGCAGACATGGGCGTCCACTGCCACTTTTCCGGGGGGGGGCAAAAGGATATATTTCCAGGCTATATTTGGAATATATCTTAGTAGTAACCATGTTACCAGTGAATAATAATACAGTCTTTTTATATGGAAACATTAAGTTGGGCTTACATAAAACAATTGTACTGCACCATTATCCTTTATTGACTATAAGGTTCCAACTTTCAAACCCCCTTGGTGAGAAGTCCTGATCCACGGGGGGGGGGGGGCATATACTCTGTTTGCCCCCCACCCCCAGCGGATGCCCATGTATGCAGATACCAACACTTCAAAAGTGGGAGGAAATTTAACCTATGATACTTCAAAGAGATAAATTCACATGGGAAAGGCATAAATCCATTTCTCCCTGCAATCATTGTTAGATATCTTGATAAAAATGTCTTGTTGATAGAGAGCTTAGCCAAGTGTGGGATTCTTCCCTGCTGTTGGTACCCTGTAACCTAGTACTACTTGTCATTTGAGGTTTGAAGAGGAGATGGCACCAACCAAAAAACTTCTGCATCTTAAAAATATACCTCACTCAGTTATCCTGTTATAGAGCGATGGTTTACAAGTACAAATAGTTTGGCAAACCATTGCTGGAGAGCGTGATTATCCACTGAGTGCTCCACTCTTATGGCCGTGTGAGCTTAGTAAATATTTAGTGAGTTCACTATCTTTTTCTCTGATCATTTTTAACAGAGTCATCAAGAAAGCCATATCTTCTGTCACTTGATAGGAAAAGAAGGAAAGTTGCCCTCATGTTGTATAGGTTATTTTGCGTTTCTATATAACTTGCTTATAAAGATATTTTTCATAGAATTTCATGTTACACCAATTGAGCTAACAAAACTCTCATGGTAGGCAGGAGTCTTTTAATCCTATACTTTGCTGGCTTCTCCATTCTCACGTCCGTATTTTAGGCATGAAAATAAAGTGGCTGTATAATATAATGTTGACAGCATGAAATCCCTAGTTTCACATTCAGTGTAGTAATGGTTAACAAGCTTGTGATGCTGACCATTACTACTGTAATGAATTTGATCCTTTCTGGGTGCCCCTCTACTGTGGCCTTATGTCAAACTAAGCTGCATATATACTGTAAATGCTGAAACAGCATGTACTTGATATTTATAAAAAATCAGCTTAGTTTGACACAGGGCCACAATAGTGGGGCACCCAGTGAGAATCAAACTCATTACAGTAGTAATGATCAGCATCACAAGCTTGCCTGTCCGCGTAATTTCCTGTTTAAATTTGCACCTTCTTATAACCCAGCTAACACGGAACGTTGCATTTTGGTTGGGGGATATGTGATATTGTGGGTAGATGTTACTGTAATGTTGCAATTGAGTATTTTTCTGAACCCAAACTGGCCGAACATTCCAGATGTTACCGCAATGTTGTGGTAACGTTGCAAGTTCTGTAGCTGAAAATTCC
>VCCN01001082.1:1154368-1176169 GCA_006491835.1 Architeuthis dux | reverse complement strand
AAAAAGTCAGGAAATTATTTTTAAACAAAATAAGTAATACTTTAATTCATAGTGATAAAATAAGTAATTTTTAATAAAATATGTAATATTTTAAATATATTTTGACAATTTTTATCATTTAATTTATTATAATATTACTTCTTTTATTAATCTATTATTTTATTATTACTATAAATTGAATAAGTTAAAATATTACTTATCTTATCTAAAGAACAATTTCCTATGACTTTTTACCTACCTAAAAACTAAAGTTATGACTTTTTTCCCCTCCAATCATTAAATTTTAATTTACATTCAGACAAAAAGAAATGTAATTGTTAAACATTACATTATTAGGCATCAGATATATTTTATCACTTTTAAAAATTAAGATAAAAAATCTTTTAAGTACTTCAGAATCAATTTTTAACACAGTTACTTTTAAGTTCTCTGAATTTCCGAATGAAATATTTTCATTAATCCACAAACTCAATCTTTGTTCAAATTCCCACATTTTGAAGGCCGAAGAACGTATCAGCCAAAACTGTTGTAATGCAAAACAAAAAAAATTAAAATACTAGTAAAGAAAAAGAAAAAGAAAAAAAACCCAGCTCTGACAAAGCACAATCAAAATTGTTTTTTAAAATTCTAGATAAAGAAATGTTATAAATAAAAAACTTAAATAATCCCAATTAATCATAAATTAACCTTAAAAACAAAAAAAAAATTTATTTTGTTTTTCATCTAATATAAAGATGTCTTTTGTTTTATTCTTTATAAATTTTTTATGTATTGGATTTGTGGTAAATTTCTTTGATTAATTCTATTCTAGTGCTTTAAAAAACTACAATTCAAATGTAAGTGAAAAATACTGGATCACGTATTATTTCATTGTGTTTGAAATTTGTTTTCTTTTTCATGTATTTATTTATAAAATAATTTTTTCCATTTGCACTATTTTACCCATAGCTGGGAGAGATGGATTTATGCCTTTCCTAAGGGCATTAGTGTAACATGTACACAAACTGTCCCAGTCGGAAGTTTGAATGTGGTTCACCGAGTCCATTCTCTGAGCTGTTATCAACTCGGGCACACCCCGCACCTCAACATTTAATCATTGTATTTTGATTCAAAGAGTTTTTGGACAATCAAACTCATTCTTCTTGTTATTTTTGTTGTTCTCACAACGTTTTGGCTGATCCATTCTACAGCCTTCTTCAGGTGTACTATCTGTATGTAAAGAGGGGGACTCTTTTTTCCAGTAGTGCCAAGTAACGATAACAAACAGAATTTTGTTTTATTTAATCAGCAACACTTGTAACATGCAGATATTTTTAACTCCCTCTTTTGTTAGACTAGGATTTCCATACTGTGTCCAGGGCCGGATTATACTATAAGGCTGAGTAGGCTTAAGCCTAAGGGCCTGTAGCTAACAGGGGCACGAAAAATTCTGGGATATTCATATTTTTCTTAATTTTATTTTTGACAGGACCATAGCCGGATTAGTCTATACGCAATGGTGTAGGGCCCCAAATAAATAGCAATAGAAATGTATCACTACTACTACAGGGAAAATGAATAAAACATTCCCTGATGTGAAGTCTGAGCGCTCACTATAATTGTTAAGATATTGTTAATAATATCTTAAAACTTAATAAAATACAAATATCTCTTTAAAAAATGGAGTGAATATATCACACATTAGCACATAACAATCCACTTTATTCACACAATTGACAGATCGCATTACTTATAAATAAATAAATTATACAAGAAACGGGAGGGGGGTTAAGATGGGGGGCCCATATTGCTAATAGCTATGGGGCCCTGGTATAGGTTAATCTGGCCCTGACTGTGTCCCTGTTGAGCAGTGAAAGCCACATTGAGTTGAATTCCACACTGGTCTGACTTATACATTTAGCCGACATGTTGATATATGCTGCTTCTTTGAGTTTTCTCATTCTCCAACAGCATTCTATTATTCGGATTTCCTCCCAGAGAAGGTATTTTGATTAGTACAGAATAATATCCATATCTTTGTGGTTAGTCTGAACTAACCAAAATTTTTCAGGCGGTGAAAATTTAGTTTAAAAAAAAGAAATGTCTGGTTAGTCATGCAATAGAAACCGTCATGTAACCAATGTCTTTGGGCAGCATGCTGTGTTGGGGTGATCAATTAAAAAATTGGAAAAAGGGATGATCAATGAATAAGTTATGGGGCAGTGATCACTTAAAATGTCTGAATTTTCAAAAAACAAACTAAGGGACCAATTTAGCATAAACTTACTTTGTAAACTGACCCTCTCCACTAAAAACACTAGTTGTAAAAAAAACAAAAAAAGATTTTTCTAGACATAATAAGGAGTAATTATTCAGTCCTCTAGCTCCATTGGTGCAGCCTGTACAAGTGATATATGGATACAGGATATGGACAATAACCCCACCAAACAATAACCCCACCCTACCGGACAATAACCTAGTAGAAAATAAAACAGAATTTGTTTTGGACCATCACCTTAACAAACAGTATTATAATGCATCTATACCCCTTTGTTTTTCTTTCATGAATTCTCTTATTTATTTCATAAGCTTTTTTCCTGGATTTGTTTCATTGTCTGGTGGGGTTATTGTCATGGACCCATACATACATAGCCAGCCAGCCAGCCAGCCAGCTTAAAAACTGAAGAAACCTATGTTGATGTTGACAGTTTTGGTTTCTAAAAGGAGTGTCATGAAACGAGTTGAGATCTTCAAATAGATAGAAATTCTGGGTGAAAATAATGATTCATCAAAATGGCTAATGACTTTCTGAAAATCAGATTTTAAAAAAATCTAAAGACATTCAATAGAAACAGTTATGTTACCAACATCTTTTGGCAGCATGCTCAATTAAAAAAAGGGGGTGATCAATGAATAAGTTACTTCTCCCACTTTTTGTTGGATCACTAAAAAGTCTGAATTTTCAAAAAAACAGGCACACACTAGGGATAAATTTAGCATAAACTTACATTGTAAAATGCCCCCCCCCACTAAAAACCTAATTAGGAATTTAAGGAATTTTCAAAAAATGTTTTTTCTAGACATAATGAGTAAATGTTGAAATGTTCATCCCTCTAGCTCCATTGGTGTGGCCTGTACACATGATACATACATAGCCAGCCAGACCGACTTGAAAACTGAAGAAACCTGTTTTGCTGACAGTTCTGCTTGATGTTTCTAATATGATGAAAATTGTTACCTTCTTTTTTATGAATGGCTAATAACCATTTCATGACTTTGCATTTGTGCCCTTCCCAGGCAATTTCTATCAAAAATTGATTATCTATTTAAATCTTGATTCATCCATTCTTTGGCCTCATCATTAAATTGTATTGGGTAGTCTAAAAAGTTTTTGTTTTTGTTGTCAGATGGCATTAGCAGCATTTAGTTTTAATTAGCTTTATCCAAAAATATTGCTTTTGATTTTATTGTGACAATGTGCCCTGCTATTTTACCCATAGCTGGAGGGGGGATGATTCAAGCCTTTCCCAAGGGCATTAGTGCAAAGTGAACATAAACAACCCTGACCGTAGGAAAAACATGAAGAAAAGAAACGATAAAGTCAATACAAATTAATGTTTTTGTAAACAATGAATGAATGGGGGAAAACACTCTAATGTTATTCCAGATTCCCTTTGCAGAATTATAGATCAGTAATCTGATCTTCTGGAATTCAAATTATATCCGTCGTGATAATCCTTGAATAATGAAAAAGAAATGGTTTGTATTTAAATAAATTATTTAAAATCTGTTTATTAAGTTAAGGCAGAGCTGGATTAAGATTTTATAGGCCAATGGGCTACAGGTAGTGTGTGGTGCCCAGTAATATTTTCAAAAGAAAAAATAAGGCTAAAGAAAATTAGATTTATTTTTACAAGGCAGACAACAATTAAAATCCATTTTTGCTTTGCGTAATTTCTTGGGAACAAATTTCTTCAAAGCATCAGTAAATTGTAAGTTCTTAAAAAAATTGTTTCTATTGCCATGAGAATGAGTCTGTTTAATTGTTTTGGAGTATTTATACTTTGATTCAGTATTCACAAATGAAATAACTTTTCACTTAATCTCTGGAGGCCAGAAAGCTGGTGGAGACCCGTGGACTGCAGTCCCTAAAGCCCATGGTTTAATCCGGCCCAGAGTGAAGGTATAGTGTAATATTTTGTCAACTTTTATAAACCGGCTGCCCCAATGGAGATAGGAGGCTGAAAATTTAAACATTTATTTCTTGTTATGTCTAGAAAATAAATATTTAAAAAAATTTTTTTTACAAGTTTATGCTAAATTGGTCCCTTAGTTTGTGTCCAGGGAAAATTCGGCCTTTTTAGTGATCCAACAAAAGGCGAGAGAAATAATTTATTCATTGATCACCCTTTTTCCCAATTTTTTGCTTGATTTTGAAAAATCAGCGGCATGCTGCCAAAAGACGTTGGACACATGACGGTTTCTATTGAGTGACTAACCAGACCTGTTTCTCTTTGGTTAATATCATAATGTAGTACCATTTTTTCTTCTTTTTAATTAAAAGAATAAACATAGGCACACCAATAAGCCAATGATGAAATAAATTTTTCAACATAATCTCCCTCCTTCTCAATGGACTTAATTCAGTGGTGAATATTAATCACATAGATCGAGCATTATACAGTGAAAATATCAGATCAAAATTCAGCTAATAACTACATGTCAGACTATAGACTAATCCACCCTCAAAATCTGGCACATAGCTAAACTTAAATGGTGTGTCATTGTCAAACTCCAGTACAAAGGAGTAAATGTTTAAATTTTCAGCTCTCTAGATCCATTAGTATGGCCTGTACATGTGATACGTACATTCATAGCCAGCCAGCCAGACCAACTTAAAAACTGAAGAAACCTATGTTGACAGTTTCTAATAACAAACTGAAGGAAAGAAAGGAAACATAATCTCTCATTCTTTTTCATTTTTTCTTTCTTGATAATATTAATATTTCTAAGTGTTTTGTAGGATTGTCTCAACCTTTAGCAATCTGTAGGTGACTTTGAGCAGAACGTTTGTCCTGCCACTGCAAGTGACTCTGATCACTGAAAGATAGTGTATTTGAATTTTGTGGTTGTATTGTCATGTCAATATCAGTCATACATGAACAAACACACAAGTTACAGGCTTTTGTCAAACTCCAGGACAATGTCTGGAGTTAACTTTGTTTTCCTACCGTAACAAGAACATTCCTCACCAAAATGAGGGGTGTAAACCGATATGTAAAATTCACATTCCCCTACCGTGAACTCACGACCAACTGATTGTCAGGAGATTGTCTTACTGACTGAGCTAAATTGACAAGTGTTAGATATTAATGAAAATTTATCACACAGATACACACAGGCTTATTTCATTAATAAATAAATACATTTATATAAAAAATATAAATTTTTATAATGTTTTATTTATTATGTATACAATGCAAAAGTTGCAGTAATCATCTTCAGTCGGAATAGAAGTTGGAGTAGAGTCCGACCCTGCAGCCGCTAGGCTTGTTCTGATTATCATGATCAAAATTTTGTCAAACAGGCAGCATTAAACCTCAAAAGAAAACCTTAAATAAAAAAAAAACAGAAACTGTCACGTGACCAACATCTTCCTGCAGCATGCCGTGTTGGGGGTGATCAATTAAAAAAAAAATGGAAAAAGGGGTGATCTATGAATAAGTTACTTCTCTCGCCTTTTGTTGGCCAGTGATCACAAAAAAGTCTGAATTTTCAAAAAACAATCGTGAATGCTGCCGGACACAAACTAAGGGACCAATTTAGCATAAACTTGTATTGCAAATTGAACCCCCCTGTAAAAACCTAGAGGGGGCGGGGTAAAAAAATGAAAATGTTTTTTCTAGATATAATAAGGAGTAAATGTTTAAATTTTCAGCCCTCTAGCTCCATTGGTGTTGCCTGTATGCATAATACATACATAGCCAGCAAGCCAGACCAGCATGTTTTGGTTGACAGTTTCTAAAAATAGAGACTGTCACGTGACCAACATCTTTTGGCAGCATTTTGTGTTGGCGATGATCAATTAGAAAATTGGACAAAGTGATGATCAACGAATAAGTTACTTCTTTCACCTTTTGTTGGGCAGTGATCATTAAAAAGTGAATTTTCAAAAAAAACAAGTACGAATGCAGCCGAACACAAACTAAGAAACCAATTTAGCATAAACTTGCATTGCAAATTGACCACCCCACTAAACACCTATTTAGGGGGGAAAATGTTTTATCTAGACATAATAAGGACTAAATGTTCAAATTATCAACCCTCTAGATCCATTGGTGTGGCTTGCATGTGTGATACAATGATAGCCAGCCAGACCAAGTTAAAAACTGAAGAAACCTATGTTGACAGTTATGGTGATAGTTTGTAATAAAACTCAAATGTACATTCCCAGGATCTTACATTTCTCAATTAAATTTCCTTGCCTTCACCTAAAAAGAAAGGATAGGTGTGTGTGTGCACGTATAATATAAAGTTTTATTTACTTTTGGTATTATGGGAGGTGTGTGTGGTGTAACGGTTAACGGCACGGACAATGGAATCGGCGAGGTGAGATCAAACTCTGACCAGGGCTGTTTATGTTCACTCCGCACTAATACCCCTGGGAAAGCCATGAATCCATCTTGTCTCCCCCTAGCTGGGGTGATGCTGCTGCGGTTTCAGTAGCAAGTAGTTTTTACAGGGTGGTATTGCTAGCCCCACCTCCTCTACCAAGCTTGGGACCGGCAAGGTGACCCAAAAGAAACATCTAAGCAACTTTTAATTAGGAGTGAAAATCAATTATTCAGATTAATTACAAATGCTACCTGAGCACAATGGATAAATTGATAATGATGCCTTTATTAATTCTAATTGACTTGAATTTTCTTGTCAAACACAAAGCAGATTGGACAAACCTTACATTTTATCAGAGGCTATTGAATTTTGATTTGCATATTTGAATTTTGATTTGCATATTTGAATTAAGATTTGCATATTTAAAAGAGGCAGTTTAACTTTATTAATTGGTCTGTAGAAAATTCTGATTGATGTCTCTTCCTCCATGTCGGCCATTTTACAATTACTTTCTTTCCATTTCCTAAAACGTTTCTTACTGTGCCTCATTGCTTCTTCTAAACCGGTGCTTAAATATTAAGGCCATCCTTAAATTGCAGATTTAACTTGCATGCTTCTGTTTCCACAAAATCTTCCAGTCCATTTCGTTTAATAATGTCTGCTTCTTAATGTCTTTGGCATCCATCATTTGGTTTACTAAAAGCATTTTCACACACGCACGCCTCCCCACTTTCCCAAGAGAACATTGTGAGATTTTATGTCCGATCATCGGATCTAAATACGGTATTTGCTGGCCTAGAAGATGCAAGCTTTACAAAAGTATTTGGAAGATGACTGCATGGTGCATCTTATCCTGACCATTTGATATACAGCTTGAGTGTTTGCTGAACAGCCTACAATCCATAATACGAGGACATATGATATTCTTTAAAAATATATATATTGCATCTTATACTTACTATTTTATTTTATATTATATGAAGTATTGTAAACCATTATTATTAATTTTTGACTATTATTTACCTTCATCTTAATTTTTAAGTTGTTTATTATCACAACATAACTCAGGCCGTCAATCTACGACAGTGAGTAAACAGTGTGAATCAGAAATAAAGAATAAGCTCAAACTTTCATCCCTCTTGCCAGAATAAAGTAAATGGTAGTGAAAAAGAACAGTTAAGATGTTGAAAATGGCCTAAACAGTCGTAACATGTACATCAGAAGACCAATACACAAGACAGAACTACGTTCATAAAAACGTTCATTTTAAAATTTTAAAGTTTTTTTTTTAATTTTAAAGTTTTAGAATTTTAATATTTATAACATCTAGAAAGAACACTGTAATTGAAAATAATTTTCAATATTTTTCATTTTCATAGTTTATTGTTTGTAGTAGTGAAAAATTAATAATAATGGTTTATAATACTTCATCTAATAAGAAATAAAATAATTGATTTACTGATACTACTAGTACAAACGCCAAAACAAACATGCTGCAGCAATATCAGGATAGAGAGTAGATTTAATGGTTGGATTTGGACTTCTGCCTGCTCGCGAAACTCTCGCAGCTGATTTGGTAAAGCAACAGATACATTAAACCTGACGTGAGTTTGAGTCTCACAAAGAGATTATTCTTTATTTCTGACCCGCTGTTTACTCACACGCTGTAGACTTATGGACTGAGGTGTGATAAAAAAACAAGATGAAGGTACATAGTAGTCAAAAATTAATAATGATTGCATCTTATACGTTGGCAAGTATGGTTATCTTCAAGTATGGTTATTTTCAAGTATGGTTATTTTCAAGTATGGTTATCTTCAAGTATGGTTATCTTCAAGTATGGTTATTTTCAAGTATGGTTATTTTCAAGTATGGTTATTTTCAAGTATGGTTATTTTGTCTACAATCAGCTGCACAATTAAGGAATTATTTGAAATGATTCAAGACACTTTTTCTTGATTCAATAATTTTGACTTTCATTAATTTTTCACCTAATTTTTTATGAAAAGATTTCTAAACTTTCACGGAATTAATTTTCTAACTTTTAATCGAGTTCTTTTAAATCTTTTTCCAGAAATTTGGATTGACATTATAGAATTCATTCTTGTCAGATTTACTAGCTTCTCATTGTTTAATATTTTACAACACATCTCCAGCGCTTGAAACTGCTTCACCTTCTTTCTTCATACACTCAGCCATTTTTTGTTTTGGCAGAGCAAACATTTTGGCCATTTTTAGTATCTTTTGGGGCGTTTTTGGCTATCTTAAAAAATTTAGCAACACTGATCACTTCTAACACGTGACCACCCCCGGACTTAATGGGTGAACCCCCCCCCCCTACTCGCTGTACCCTGGCGATGGGCCTGCTATTACATACAAAATTTTAGCAGTTTATCGATTTTTCATGATTTTTCTAATAGTGTGGAAAATAGAATGAAATATTTTTAATGGTACCTGGACAATTCGGCCATGGACAGTTTGGCAGCAGACAATTTCTGACTAACTAGATGGAATTTTAAATGAAATAAAATCAAAATATATAAATCTAATGCAATTTACAATAATAATAAGTTAATTCATGTTTGCTGTTTAGTATTTTATAAATCCTTTTTCAACTTTTTATAGCTAATTTTTGTTTATTTTCTCAGGTAATGTTATTTAAGCTTTTGTGATTTAATTAAAATGTTTTACATTTAGGATCTTACTAGGTCAAATATTTGATAAAAAATAGAACATTTTTTAAATAGGGTGTACCACTGACTTTTTGACAACAATAACCAGTGAACCACATGTTTTGTCATTATAAACAATAGAAACCTAGATATATTTGTATTTGAAATGTTTACATGAACAAAAAGTTGAAACGTAAAAATCTGCATCAGAAATTTTGGCAATCTTTTGTTCTAGGTAAGTATGAATTCTAACAACCATTGACGAAATCGACTACGGATGCATATTCTTTTTAATTGGTTATATTAAAAATAATTTATAAGATTCAGAAAAAATTAATAAACATCTACTTTTATGTTAAAATAAACATCCAGAGTTGTCGAATTTAGAGTTCTTTGATTTGCTTTCAAATCATGGTTAGGTTTAATGAGTTAGTTTATAAACTGTTTAATTATGGTTCAAACCACAATTTGAAACTGAATTGAAGAGCTCTAGTGGCAGATCCACAAACTAGTGACAGCAAAATGTGCTGAATCATTGGAGTTGCCGAGCCACAAAGTGATAGATTAGAGAGGTACAATCTGTATTTAGGTTAAAATCAGTCCAGCTTCATTGCGGGAATCACTTGAAATGGCCGTCAGATATAAAATAATATTAAAAGCTAAATTGAGATGAAATTCTTTATCTAAAAAATAAATTGCTAATAACTAAAATATCATTATTAAAATCCATGGTAACAGCAATGGTTATAATAGTTATTCTATATGAAACATTGAATTCATTACATTTTGCCTTTTTTATTCAGAGGTTTGAAATAATTTTGGAATGGGATTTTGTCTAAAATATTTAAATCCCCAAATGACTAAATAGTGAAAATAAAACATTCAGCTTAAATGAGTGAAATTCATACTTTAAAATGGTATATTCCATGAACATAGTTAAATAATAGTTTATTCCCAAATATTTTTGATTTATTCCCAAATATTTTGGAAAGGGGTTTTGTCTAAAGTATTTAAATCCCCAAATGAATAAATAGTGAAAAGAAAATGTTCAGCTTAAATAAATACAGCAAAATTCATGTTTTAAAATGCTATATTACATGAACATAGTTAAATTAGTTATTTCCAAAATAAGCATCAACGTTTAAAATTAAAAAAAACACAATTATTTTTACACCAACCTAATATAACTAGATGCATTTAAATGGATAATTCCCATATTTTAAGCTTTTTTATGGCATTCATCTGGTCCCCTGTCTATTCATTAATGCAATCCAACCCACAAAGGCAAAAAGGTTGCCGACGCATTATCTGATACCTTATTTCTACCATTATTATAATGAAGCTCAAACTTGAACTTTGCTAATTGAAAAAATCTTTAAATTCATTTTACAATGGTTACTGCAGATTGTAGTTGAATTGTACTGATTTCAAGTCATTTTTTCATGAAAAATTGTTTCACTTCTTTTTATATTAATAAGAAGACCTCCAATGAAAATGCAATAACAACTGAATTACTTTCTGATGGTTGTACAACAGATATTACTATCCAAATCTCATTATGTTTAAGTTTGAGTGTTATGATATACTACCACAAAAAGGTTATTTCGGGGCCAAAACAGCTGTGTGGAAATGGAAGTGACCCGGTCACCTTAGCATATGCATAGGTGTCCAAAAAACAGGATGTGGAAACCGGAAACGACACAAGCGTGGGCGTTCAAACCTGATAAAGGAAGCTAAGTGAAGACAGAAAACTCAGAACAGAGAGACAGACATCAGCAGAGCCGGAAGGCACGAGACCGCTGTCCTGTTGGGGACAGACTGACGGTTCTCCTTATCTCTCTCCCACGAAATGTATGCTATGAAATAAAAATATGTCTCATATTTTTACAAGTTTTCCGAGTCATTCTTTTTGATTGTCCAAGTTCACGATTTCCCTCCCGCAAATGAGCAACCCGCAACGAGACGACTCATGGTGGCAGAACAATGTAAAGGGCTATACAACATGAGAAGGTCCCGTTCATCTTCCAAGCAACACTTTTACTTTCATAAAATTACCTGCAATTTACGATTCAAAAATCTACTGATGTTTAACACTAATTTCTAAATTTTGTTAATAGGTTTAAAATTTCTACAATATTTAAATCCTCAAATGATCACCTTTTGTAATATTGGATTTAAATTTTGTAAATATATTTTCTGTTTATGATTTCCCTTATTTGGTAGCTGCAAATATTTTTTTTTTAAATCGAAAGAATTTTTGTTTCTTTTAAAATGAAAAATAAATTTGGTTAAATGCCCCAACTCAGCCAAATCTGGTCTGTGAAGGGATTATGACTGGCTCATGAGCAAATATTGGGATACTTTTCTTACTTTTTATGTTTTAAAGATTCTTTGTGTCTTTTTAATAGATTCAAAAGATGCCTTGATTGAAATAAATTGTGACTAAATTGAGTTCTTTGATTACTTATTGGCATCCTTGCTTAAGCACAAATGGTTTTCTAGCATGCATTATTCAGTGATTTGTAGCAAAATATTAGGTTGGTGCAAAAATAATTGCGGTTTTTCACCATCAACTTTAAAGCAGTATATCTCAGCTTAGAATAAAAGTTATTAATCAAAATAAGAACATTCAGAATCTACGCATTTTTGTCGACTAGAAACAAGTCTATTTATTCTGGAAGCATAAAATTCTGGGGTCCTGGAACCAAGGAATTCTTTGAAGTCGTTTTGAGCTGCTGCTTGGTTGTTGAAGACTTTCCCTTGCAGGAAGTGGTCGAAATGCTTGAAAAAGTGGTAGTCAGAGAGAGGTCTGGTAAGTAAGCTGGGTGAGGTAGAGTTTTGTAGCCTAGTTCGTTCAATTTCTGAAGGTTCATTCACGTGACATGCAGTTGGGCGTTGTCATGGAGAAGAATTGGTCCTTTTCAATTGACCAATATTGGACGTAAATGTTGCAGTTATTGGTGCATTTAGTCATTTTCCTGGCAATACTTCTTTGCTGTGATGGTTTTGCCAGGATTCAAGAAGTTGTAGTGGATGATTCCACTTGCCGACCACCAAGTATTGACCATAATCTTTCTTTGATGCAGATTTGGTTTAGGGAAGTGTTTTGGTGCTTCACCTCTGTCCAGGCACTGTGCTGAACACTGTCAGTTGTTGTACAGAATCCATTTTTCGTCACAATGTGATCAAGAAATGGATCGTTTTTGTTCCGCAAGAGAAGCACAGAGCAGACTTTGTAACAGCAAATTTGTTGATTTTCATTCAGCTCATGCAGCACCCATTTGTTGAGTTTTTTTGATTTTCCAATTTGGTGCAAATGTCGAAAAATGTTGAATGGTCAACGTTTAGTTCCTCTGCAATCTCTCGAGTTATTTTGTGTGGGTCCGCCTCAATAATGGCCCTCAATTGGACGTCATCAATCACAGAAGGACGTTCCACAACCATCCTCATATTCAAGGCTTTTGTTTACTTTTTAAAATTTTTTGAACCAATATTGAGCTGTATGTTCATTGACGTTTTTATATATTTTATACCTTAATTCTACCATTATTACTTGATTGATCTTGAGCAGTTTCCGCTACTTTACGTCCCAGTTTGAACAAAATTGAACGAAATTGCTTGAATTTGCTTTGTTCCCATCTTTGATTTAACAGCCACAAATAAACCAAAATGAATAGTGAAAAGAAAATGTTCAGCTTAAATAAATAGAGAAAAATTTATGCTTTAAAATGGTATATTCCATGAATATAATTAAATTAAAATTTTTAAAAAAAAACAATTATTTTTGCACCAACCTAATATAACTAGATGTATTTAAATGGAGAATTCCCATATTTTAAGCTTTTTTATGGCATTCATCTTGTCCCGTCTATTCATTAATATGCTATGCGGCCTGCAAAGGCAACAAGGTTGCCGACGCATGATCTGATACCTTATTTCAACCATTATTATAATGAAGCTCAAACTGATCCTTGATTATTGAAAAAATCTTTAAATTCCTTTTACAATGGTTGTTGCAGATTGTAGTTGAAGTGTACTGATTTCAAGTCATTTTTTCATGAAAAATTGTTTTACTTCTTTTTACATTAATAAGAAGACCTTCAATGAAGATGCAATACCAACTGAATCACTTTCTGATGGTTGTACAACAGATATTATTATCCAAAACTCATTATGTTTAAATCTGAGAAGGTCCAGTTCATCTTCCAAGCAACACTTTTACTTTCTGATGTTTAACACTAATTTCCTAATAGGTTTAAAATTTCTACAATATTTAAATCCCCAAATGAGCACCTCTTGAAATATTAGATTAAAATTTTTGTAATTATATTTTTGTTTATGATTTCTCTCATTTTATAGCTGTAAATATTTTCTAACAAAATTCAAGTCTCATCATTAATGATAGCATATTCAGGGGGCTGAAATGATATATGTGGGGCCTGGAACAGCTGAATGAATGAGGATTTTTTTTTAATGAAAGCAGCTGCCAAAAATCATAAATGGTGTGAAATGAAGCTATTTTTCTGAAGTACACGTCTGCACTAAAGATGCTGACAGCTTTCTATTTTTTATTAATTCCACTGACATGCGATATGCATGATAGATGGACAAAAGTCAATAAACATTCGCTACTGGTTAACATGCATAACTTGCATGATTTTGTTATCATCTCATGGTGCACACTAGTTATTTACTTTTGAGTTTCTGTACACTGTTAAATGCATACATAGGTCAGCATTTAGCAGTCTGCAGTTGTAGTGCAGTTTTCTGTCTTAGCGTGGATATTTTGGGAGGGAGTTAACAAGGCTGAGAGGGATGTGATACAAAAGCATTTGCAGCAACCGAGCTTCAACTTTTCTAAGTACTTGGGTGACGAGACTAAGTATAAGTGGATTGTGTCACCATTTACGGCCAGTACTCAGTCTGTTCCCGATTCTTTGCAAGAGGACTTCATTGATTTAAATAACGACGTGACATTTAAGCCAGTGTTTGAATCTTCAAAGTATTTGGACCTTTTGGTTAAAGATGGTCAGTGATTCGAAGTTTCAAGAAGTGAAGTTTCTTTTTTCCATTTCCGACAACAGATTTGTGCAAGGCTGGATTTTCAGCTTTAACACTAATAAAAACTAAGCAGCGCAATAGACTTGAATGGGACATGAGACTGGCATTAGCACAATCGGTTGAGCCACGAATAAAAAATAAACAATCACACAAACAAGCAACTAACACTACCTTTTGTGCTGTTTTTCCGAGAGTTTTTGTTTGATTAATTGATTGTTTTGTTTAATGGCACATCGACCCTTAGTGGGTCATTTAGTGCTGAATTAAGTAGGGGGCAGTGAAGGGGGGGATCCCATGTCCCCGTAACAAGAGACTTGAGGGGGGAGAGTCCCAAATCCCTGTCACTGAGACAAATGCCACGAGGACCGGGATAAAGGGGTGCGAAGGGGTGGAGATCCCAAAAGCTTCTCAGGACAAATCCTGAGCATGCTAATGGTGATCGCCTCCCGACCAGCTGGCCAAGATATCCTGTGCAACTTCTCCCAGGACGATACCCGAGCATGCCACAAGGACCCCTGAAGGGCTGTGGTTCTCTGACCTTCAAACAGATACTACACTTTGATCTTAGCCAAAATGCCACCTCATTCCCCCCCCGAGAGTTTTTGTAAGATTTGAGTTTATCAAAATAAATGTCTAGTTGAAATATGGTTTCTGAATGTCTGAGTTAGAGGTTTGGGGCTAGGTTTTGTCCAAAGTTGAGCAAAAAGTCTGAGAGCCAGGTGTTTAGAGAAAGTAAAAGTTAAACAAGATTTCCTGAAGATGATGGGAAGAAACATTGAAATATTCACAAAGTAACCTATGACACTTGTTTGTTAATTCTGTATTCATTATCTCAAAGCATGTTTTTTCCAGAGTTACCTTTATCCTCTGTGTTTTCGAAAGCCTTTTGAGGAGAAACTGTTTCAGACACATTTTGCCTTGACACCGGATGACGTCACTGAAATGTTAGCAGTCTTTACCAAGATAAACAAAGACAATGTGTTTTTAGGGAAGATCGCAGCTTTAACTTTGCATGGACCTTTTTGACAAGTTTAAAATTAAAAGAGTGAATTCAAAATTAATTATCTCAAAGTTTTTTTAAATTATGAGCAAAAAAGAAAGAAAACTGAAGCATTATTAGAGTTTTTTATGGAAATGTTTACATCACAATGTTGTTTAAATGTTTAAAACAGGCGTAGGTCCTCATAATTCTGAATATATTAAAACACAAAATGAAACCTGAAAGGGCTAATCAGTTTCGACATATTTATTTTATTTAGGAACTTTTCATTTCCAGGTATTCATTTTTTGGTGATGAAATAATGAATGAAAACCACTTTTTTTGTCTTGATCCTCAAGTGTCTGTCAACTTTAATATCGATACTGATTAGTGACAAGTAATTTTTTATGATAAATTCTATTTTAATTCTTTAGGAGAAGACCTTCAATGATGATGTAATAATAATTGAATTACATTCTGATGCTTGTACAACAGATAATACCTACTAAACTCATTATGTTTAAGTCCGAGAAGGTCCAGCTCAAACTGATCCTTGATTATTAAGCAAATCGGTAAATTCATTTTACAAGGATTGTTGTAGTTTGTAGTTGAATTGTACTGATTTCAAGTCATTTTTATGACAAACTAGTGAATGCCCATTGAAGCTGTGTTCTGTGTCAGTATGTTTACACAGTAATTTGAAAGGGTAATTAATGCAAGATATTCTTAATAAAATTCTTGTATTCATTTGGGTAAAATCAAAAATGACACAGCAGCAATAGTAGCAGCAGTAATAGTAGTTGTAGTTATATTATCAACAGCCAACAATCAAACACACGTACACACACACAGCAGAACAAAGATTTCTGTTTCTGTGTTTGCATCACCCCCTTTCTCTCTATCTGTTAGACTGACAGCTTGCAATTTATAATAAAGATTCTGTTTTATCTTGTTTTGCATTCATTAGAAGACCTTCAATGCTGATGCAATGGCAACCGAATTATTTGCGGATGCTTGTACAACAGATACTATTTTCCAAACTCATTCAAGGTCCAGCTCAAACAAATCCTTGATTATTAAACTAGTTGAACCCTATGAAAAAATTCATGGATATATTTGAATTTCTCAGGTGATTTTCTTTAGAAAAAAAACTACTGAAGTCGTTTCAGCGGAAAAGTCCATTGTTTCAAATGGTGAATGAGATATTTTTTATCAGTGAAATTGTTACCTTTAAGTAGAAGAGTCTATTGTTATGGATAGATTGATTGTTTTGTTTAACAGCACATCGACGCTTTGTGGGTCATTTAGAGCCGAATTCAGTAGGGGGGGGGGTCCCATGTCCCCGTGACTAGAGACTTGAGGTGGGACAATCCCAAATCTCTGTCACAGAGACAAATGCCATGAGGACCGGGATAAAGGGGGGGAGGAGATCTCAAGAGCTTCTTAGGACGGATCCTGAGCATGCTAATGGTGATCGCCTCCCGACCAGCTGGCCAAGATATCCTGTGCAACTTCTCCCAGAACGATACCCGAGCATGCCATCAAGAACCCCTGAAGGACCATGGTTCTCTGAACTTCGAGGCCATGGCAGTTTCGAAGAATAGATACTACACTTTGATCTTAGCCAAAAGGCCGGATCGAACCTCTTCCTGTTATGGATAGAGAAACAGAAAAAAGTAAAACTGCCCATCATATAAGTAGATCCTTAAATTCATTTTACAACGGATGCTGTGGATTGTACTGGAATTGTACTGATCTCAATTCCTTTTTCATGAAAAATTCTGTTTTACTTCTTTTTTGATTCATTAGAAGACCTTCAATGATGATGCAATAACAACTGACTTATTTGCTGATGGTTGTAGAATTGATACTACTATCCAACACTCATTATGTTTATGTCTGAGAAGGTCCAGCTCAAACTGATCCTTGATTATTGAACAAATCCCTAAATTCATTTTACAATGGCTTCTGTTGATTGTAGTTGAATTGATCTGATTAATTTTTTATGGAAAATTGTTTTACCTCTTTTTGCATTCAACATGAGAAAACCTTCAATGATGAAGCTATAAGAACTGAATTACTTTCTGATGGTTATAAAACACTAACAGATACTACTTTCCAAAACTCATTATGTTTAAATCTGAGAAGGTTCAGCTCGTCTTCATGTGTTCTAACCATTAAATTTAATCAAAGTCACGATCAATGATGTATAAAGTAAAATAAAATTCTTAATGTTATATTCATTAGGAGAAGACCTTCAATGATGATTCAATAACAACTGAAATACTTTCTGATGGTTTTAGAAAAGATACTACCATCCAAAACTCATTATGTTTAAGTCTAAGTAGGTCCATGTGATCTGACCATTAAATTTAATCAAAGATAAGATCAATGATGTATAAAGTAAAATTCTTGGTTCCAAAGATTTGGAAAGTAATGTCGAATTTTTAGAGATGGAATAAAAACCTGTCATTTTTGAGAGTGTCAATGTTAGTCCACACTCAGTAAAATCAATACAGAAGATCAAACCTTCATCTCATCTCATAAAAACAAAAACAAAATGAATAGCATTCCAAAGGAAATTATGAATTACTGCCACTCATATATACTGTATTGGGGGTGTTCAATTAAAAAGTTGGAAAAAGATGTGTTCAATGAATAAGTTATTTCTCTCGCCTTTTGTTGGGCTGTGATCACTAAAAAACTCATTGAGGGGAGTGTGTGTTCAAAATTTCAAGTTTCTACTATAAACAGTTAGGGCTGGGCGAAGTCAGAATACGTAGGTACATATAAATGTCAGAACACATGAATTACCTAAACCCAGCAATAAACCAATGTTGTGGGTAGCAGTGATTAAAAATATATCAAATCTTTGTTGTGATATTTTATCACATCCTCCAAACTCAGCCAGTTTAGTATCTTACAATTTCCATGTAATCAGACCCCTGAGACATTTTGGTCAGTGTTGCCAATTTAGCTTGTTTCGCCTAAAACATTTTGGCAATTTTCTGGCTATTTTTAGCACCTTTTTGGCAATTTAAAAAGATTTAGTGCTTTTTGGCAGTCAAACTAGCACAAAAATATTTTTTGAGTTGGCAACACTGATTTTGGTGGCAAAAGCTGTAAAAATAGGGAATTCAACACTATAAGATTGATTGATTGTTTTGTTTAACAGCGGCACATCGACCCTTGGTGGGTCATTTAGTGCCGAATTCAGTAGGGAAGAGAGGGAGGGGGGATCCCATGTCCCCATGACTAGAGACTAGAGAATCCCAAATCCCTATCACTGAGACAAATGCCACGAGGACCGGGATACAGGGGGGAGAAGGGGTGGAGATCCCAAAAGCTTCTCAGGACGAATCCTGAGCATGCTAATGGTGATCGCCTCCCAACCAGCAACTTCTCCCAGGACGATACCCGATCATGCCACAAGGACCCCCGAAGGGCTGTGGTTCTTTGAACTTTGAGGCCATGGCAGTTTCGAAGAATAGATACTCCGATTTGATCTTAGCCAAAAGGCTGTGAAGCGATCCAACACTATAAGAATTCTTTTCAACAAGGAATAAAAGAACTAGTTTCATGCTGGGCTTTTGTCATTGCTATTAAAGATGATTTATTCTTGACAAAGATTTTTGAATAGAATCTCTGATTCGATCACTTTTTCCTTTTATAACGGTCCTCATTTAAAATGAAGCCTCCACCATGCTTATTGGACAACTTTTAGTTATTTGTAGAATAAAAAGTTCCAAGTTTCTCTGCAAAGTTGTGTCGTTGCTTTTGTGATCCGGCTGTCATCTGGAACATCTTGCAAGAAATCCATCAGAATCAAAGATGTGTGTACTTTCTCTACAAACCCTTCAGTTGAGCACCTCCCATAGAGCAATAGTTACCAAGATAGCCTTGTACACCATTGCTAACACAGTGAATTTGATTCTCACTGGGTGAACCACAATTACAGACTTTGCTAAGCTTAGTGAATACTAGGGCAGTGCCCATTCCAAAGGTGTGTGGAGCAGCCTGCCATAATTGTCATGTAAAATAATTTTCCATCTGCCATACAAAACTATAGCTTCAAAGTATTTTGGTTACTCCTCTTCACTGCTGCTAATTTAGATAATTCTAAAGAGCAGAAGTCAAGGAAGATAATTTATCGAATATGGAGGAAGATCTTAATTTCTAATTTTTTTTTTTTATTAGATTTCTCAAGAACTGCTGATCCAAAACAATTCAAACTCGACATTGCACTGCCTTGTGTGCTCACTATATCTGGTGAAATGTCAATTTCATACAATGGCCAGTTGTCAAGTAATCATGGTGCATACACACAGAGATTTCTTGAATTGTAGTTAGAAGATATAGGATGCATGCTGTGGAGAAATGGTTAACAAGCTCGTTTTGCAGACTATTCATTATTAGCATAGTGAGTGCGATCCTCACTGGGTGCCTCACTAAAGTAGCCTTGTACCAGACTAAGCTAGGCTTAGGCAATATCTACCTGGATATCTACTGTAGAACAATGGTTCACAATCTAATTCCACTGACCATTGCTAGTGTAGTTTGAACCTCATTGGATGCCTCAATATCTTGGCCTTGTGCCTGATAAACATAAGCTTAGTATTCCCTGTATTTTCTTCAGCACTCTTCCTTAAATTTAACAAGAAAAATAATCTGCAGTATCCATTTTATTTGTTTTTAAATACAGAAGCCACTTATTGTGATCACTTTGGGACAGAGTCTTTTAGATAACAATAACCGGCTGATAACATTAAGCAAAGGTTATACAAATTGGAATAATTTACATTCATTGTTATTAAATTCATTTTTATAGACAACTTTACATTATAAAAAATTAATATGAAATTTATTTTATTTAAAAGTGTTTGGGACCGACAAAGGCCTTTCCCAACTCCTCCCATGACGATTATACGGTGATGTTTGTTCTGGAAAGGTAGTGGCTAATTGAGATCACCCATTGATACTATTTTCTGGTGAGCTGGTTTTGAATTCAGAGTTTCCTTCTCCTAGACTGGTTGCTGCCCAAGACTAGAGAGCACAGTCTGCTCTGCCATTCTTTTTACCCATAGCTCAGGGGAGAAGAGATGGATTTATGTCTTTCCCAAGAGCAATAGTGCAAAGTGAACATAAACAGCCTTGGGTGGAGTTTGAACTCTGCTCACTGATTCCATTATCCACACCATTAACCATTACGCCACTTGCACCTCCATATCAAATATCGGTTAAATATTACTTAGAGGGGAAAAAACTGGTCATCATGTTGACCTTAGCTGATGTCATTCCTTTCACCCACGAGGAAAGGAATTTTGTTCACTCAAACGTTATGATTTAATGGATAGGGGAAACATAAAAATGACTTCCTAAATATTTTCAATTCAGAATGTGCATTTATTTCATTCAGGGAATGCTTGGCACTCTCCTCCCAGTCCAAGAAGAAAAAAACAGCCAACTGTCTACCTGGGAAAATATATATTCTTCAAATAATAAAGCAAATGGCACTTTCCCCCAGGAATAGAAAGAGAGTTAAAGAAAAACATTTTGACAAAGTAGGACGACTTAACCCTCAAAAATGGATTGCATCATAAGGACTGATTTGACCAATCACCGTTAAAGAAGCTAACATTTTTTTACTTTCGTACTAAGCTGGCACGGCAATGACTGTTTGAGTTTTAGTAAAAAAAAGATTTTTTTTAAATTTTTAAAAATTAAATCAAGTATTGTAAACCATTTTTATTAATTGCTGACTATTATTTACATTCATCCTAATTTTTGTTTGTTTAATCACAATTTCAGTAAGCCCGGCACAGGCAGTGTTATTGTTTTGGTTTTAGTAAAAAAAGCAAACGATTATTTAATTTTTATTTAGACAAAGTATTGTAAACCATTTTTCTTAATTTTTAACTACTATTTACCTTTTTCTATAGTTTTGAGAAGGGTCATTAATATTCAAATGGTTCTTCGGACGATTGAACTCCTTGAACACAAGGAGGCAATAATCAGGGGTGAGATAGATAAATCTGCTATGGCTGACCACATCTGGAGAGAGAACGGCGAGCATCTTCCTCTTTGGGAGGAAGTCCAGATTATTGACAGAGAATGTTGTTGGAAGCAGAGAAAAATCAAAGAGGCAGCTCACATCTAAATGCATTAGCCAGACAAGTGCAGATTTCAACCCGATGTGGCTTCCACTTCTCAACAAATCTAAACCCGACAGGACAAAGACACAGAAACACCCAGGCCATGCACTATAAGGGCTACCCCCCTTTAAACATAATTTCTGTTTAACCCATCATACTTGGATTTTAGACCTGAAGAAGGCCGAAGAATGGATCGGCCGAAACGTTGTTTACAACACAAATAACAAGAAGGGGTTCAATCGTCCAAAAAACCATTTGAATACTATTTACCTTCATCTTAATTTTTAGTTGTTTTTTTTAGTTACAATTCAACTTGGTTTTAATAAAAAAAGCTATTATTATT
>VCCN01001082.1:1124920-1153535 GCA_006491835.1 Architeuthis dux | reverse complement strand
TAAGATAATAACCCCAATTAAAGGTGATAATTGGCTAAGATCCCTAACCTTAAAAAGCCAGTTGTTCATAAAAGTTGAAGGCAATATAGTAATAGAGCAAGTGCAGAATCTCTGAATCGGAATTGGTAGCTTGCAAGCATTTAGTGTGGGGGCCCTTGAAAATGCGGCTTTTGCTACATAGTTAATCTAGCATTGTTTAATACAAAAGTTAACGAAATTCAGACAAGAAAATTTCCTTTCCTTATAGTAGAGTCAAATATCAAGGACCTGTGACTGTTGTCTGGGGAATTAAGTTTGAAGCAACCCTCTCAAAAATTTGGGCATAACCTTTTCATAATGGTTGCCATTTGGTAATCCTTGGTCTGACAGATGTAAAAAAAAATATGGTAGTTAAAAACAACAAATAAAAACTCTAAAAAGTCATACAAAGCCGCCAAAAAGTATAACTATATAAAAATTAGTGGCTTCTAACTTTATTATTGTGTTAATATCTGATAGATACGTTGTATAGTTATAGTTTTTGGAGCCTTTGTATGCTGTATGCTACCATATTTTATAACTGTCAGACCAAGGATTACTGCAATTTTCTTAAAGATACTTAACACTTTATGGGGCAAGTGACTATATACGATCACCTGAGGACCCGTCAGCCACATGCAAATATTGTAACCACAAAGACAACATAATCCGCACCAATGTGGTCTGCAAGCTTTGCAAAGTTCACTTGTGCTTGAACAAAGACAGAAACTGTTTTGAAGCATAGTAGAATAGCCTGTTTTTGGCCCGTACAATGCAATTTTAAAATCAACCCAGAGTTGTTAATCTTTTTGTCAATATCAATTTTTTGTATCTATTCATTATATTGAACGTTATTCTTTAATTCTGTTTTATTTAACTTTCTACTTTAATTTTTTTATATTTTCCATTTTTGGGCACCATACATGATCTCTTCAGAGGGTGTTTTGCCCCCATAAACAAAAGAATTTCAGAAAACTTGCAACTGAAACTAACTTGTAATTAGGTCTAGTTTAACATACAAAAAGGTTGTTTGGATATCTAAAATATTTTTAGGGCTGCCCTATAAAGGGTTAAGTGGTTTTTACTGCAAGAGCAATCTTGCTCTTCCATACCTGATCATTCTACAGGGTGTCCCTAAAGTCTGGACACATAGGAAATATCACTATTTGTAACTAACTATATATTTTTTGCCCCACAGATTAAATATGAGTTTGGAGAAAGACCTTAGCCCTCTTGACTTCTTTTTTTGGGGTATGCTAAAGGAGAAGGTGTACTCAATGAAAATTAAAGATACAAGATACCTGAGGGAACGCATCATAAATGAATGTGTTCAAATTGACGGAAATGTGGAGTTAATGCATCGTGTTCATGTGAATCTCGCAAAGCACATTGAACTTTGCATCACAAATGGTGGAAAACACATTGAAGATGTTATTTATTAATATTTCAATTAAATAAAATGTTGTTCAAACAGGACACCCTGTATAATGAATAAGTGTTCTGCAATAAGAAAGACATTTTTTTTAATGCAGTTCTGCTGCAAATGGGTATTTTTCCTATGCATTTGCTTGGATATTTAGAACTAAAATCATTAAAACTTAGATTAACTTCCATAACTGCTTCCAGATTATTGAGATTAAAATGTGTCTGTCTGTATATGTGTGCAGTTGCGGAGAGGCATAGCAGTTACTGCTGCAGAAAACAGAATCGGCAAATAGAGTTTGAGTTTCAGCTGAGGTTGTTGATGTTCACTATTGTCTTTAGGAAAGGCATGAATCTACTCCTGTCCCTAGCTATGGGTAAGTAGTAGGTCAGTTGGAGCCCTTTAGCCCTGTAAAACAGTCCATCTTGGGCATGAGGCTAGCAACTCAAGCCTGTAAAAACCTATTTGCTACTGAAATTGCAATGTGGCCCTGGAGTGAAATATATTTGTGCATTTTAAAAACCTTGTCCAGAGTTTTAGGATATAAAGAATGAAAGCATCTCTGCAAAATATCAAGATCAACCATGACTGTTACTAATTGAAAAGAGGCATGGTTGATGTTAATATTTCAAGGTTTATTTCCATCATCCTCAAGACAATTTGTTAATTACTGCAAGCAAATCTTTAGGAGTTCCTTTCATCCTTTGTGCATTTAAGTTCAACTCTTCTTTGAAAAATGTTTATGTACTGTATATGTCGGACTATAAAAACAAATGGCTTACAAGGGTATTTGGAGGACCAACACTCACTACAACTCATCCAAGCCCCATAACTGTCCATATAGAGCTTCGGTAGTTGGCCCCTTGTCATATACCAGCATATTGGACACAGTGTAATATTGCATATTTTTTTTAAAAAATTAGATGTCTGTCTTATATACCAGTAAGTATGCCATCTAACATGTTAAAAGGAGTTTACTGAACCTTCAAATAGATTTTTTGTGATGGTTATGCGCTATTGTAAGGATTGCCATTTTTTTCCATTTTAACACCAAAAGAACTATTTGATATTTTTAAGAACTTCATGTAAAACTAATGAAAAATATGCATTTATACATGCACACATATGCACAATAAATTCATACAACTGCTGCAAAAACAGCAGCAGTGCATCTAACAATGCCTTCATCAGATGATGACCCTGGGATCAGGCAGGGTTTCGGGGCTGAAGCATCATTACCACATGATACCACCAGACTTTGTTGGGTTTTTTTGTCATATAGTAGAAGTGCCAGATCCATGCAGATACAGTCTCTGCCGGATCTTGGAGCCTCTTGATATATTTCGTCTTTTCTGTTGATGCCAAATTAGGAATGTTTAAAAAAAATACAATCCAATTTTATTTATAACTGAAAACTGAAAACAATGGCCAAAATTTATTCTGGTACATTAGTTTCCTTTTCAAACATTTGAAATATGAATTCAGGAAATCCTTAAAATTGGGCCAAATTCTGAGAATCCTCAATTACGTATGTAGGTACATGCATATATCATAGCCCAATGCAGGGTCGTTCGGGCACCACAGATGATTTCATCATAGGTGTGTCAAGAGCAAGATAGCCTGACGGAGCCCATCCCTTTTCAGGCTGGTTTGGAATCTGTCTCCTAGACTTGTTGCCAATCATGGCTAGAGAGCCCAGTCTGTCCTAATATCTACCCATAGCTGGGGGGGGGGTGGATTCATGCCTTTTCCAAGGGTAATAGTGAGAAGTGAATACAAACTGTCTCAGCCAGAGTTTGAACTCTGCTGGCTGATTCCATTCTCAGTGCCGTTAATCGCTTGGCCACCCCACACCTCTAATCCTCAGTTACAAACCTGCAATTAACTTGAGTAACATTTCACCTCTGAACAACTCAACATCAGCAGAAATGCAAAATTTTAGGGGTTAAACATTTTTTAGGGGGAAGTAGGGGAGGTTTGTCTTGACAAACTCTGCAGAGTTCAATTACAGTTTATAAACTGGTATTAACTTTTCCTTATGGGGCCACGTTTTTGTCAAATACCAATCCAAGACAGGAGTTGACTACTTTCTTATGTAAAAGAAAAAAAGAACAATCCTCACCAAAAATAGGGGACTAAATTGACATATAAAATATCAGCATTTCTCTACTGAGATTTGAACTTGTGATCCGGTGATTTCTAGCCTGGTGAGCTAAACTGACACGTCTTACATACCTCCAAGATTTATAGTAGGATTACGCAAGGAAGTAGAAGTAGAGTTTGACTCTGGAGCAGCCAGGCTTATCTTTTATGTTCTGCTGACCAAGACAGCAGGGTTTTAGGAAGAACATTCTGAATCTTTTACAAACTGTTTTTCATTGAACAGAATCGTGACATGCGGGTGAAGCTTAGTTGTTTGAGCAAAAGACAAGATCTGAAGGTCTATTTCAAAAGGAAAATCATCAATAATCATTATCACACTTTCACCAAGAAAAAAAAAATCAACAGTATTTATCCACCTCCCCACAAGGGTAAAATGTGACACAAGGTCAAGTTTATTTTGGGGACCATCGCGTATATGTGTGGGTGATTCCAGGAATTGTCTAGTTCCCTTGGCACTTCTCTTTTTGGGATGCCCAAGGCATCAGGCAATGAACCTGACATTAACCTTTTAAGTACAATGGGGAGGTGCAGCCTGGGAAGACGGACCCCTGGAACTAGACATGACTATTATACCACCACAGCCACAAAATAAACATCAACCAAAATTAGATTATTTTCAAATATTTTGCATCCTTCACCACAACTATCTTTGTTCCCTCATTAAAAATCATTTAAATTTGCAATTCACTTCATGAGATCACTTTCTTTATCAAAACTGACTTTGTTATTCACAGGGAATTTAATATTTTATCAACATGATCTTTTGTGTCCTGAAGTAATTGTTTATACACTAGCATATTAGTACCCATAAAAAATGACAGGATTATTTAAAATCTATTTTTCTGTTGATTTTCTACAACTCTCCATATTTTCTGTTTTTAATAATTTTAAAACAATAAAGAAAATAGAATTGAGTAAAGAACAAATTTCTTTTTTAATGAGAAAAACATCAGTTTCATTCTTGAAAAATCAGAGATGCCTATATTTGTTTTCTGTCCTACTATGAAGACAGCAGCAATAGTAGTAGTGATGTAGATGAAAACACACAAACAGATAGCTGTGTGCTTTAGTGTATGGGAACACACAGACACGGAGCTTTGCTTTACTCCCTTCCTCTTTTTCCGGTTGCTTTAGCATGGCAGAACAAACCAACAAACTAAAAAAGTTAGAACGGTTTTTATATTATAGGATTAAGTCTCTTACAAAATCAACTCCACAAACCTGAAATATTGTTGTGAATTTTAAACTTTTGAATTCAACTTAAATACTGACATTTTGACCCCTAAAAAAAAAAAATCTATCATTGGAATGATTTTTGAATTTAAACAAATCTTTAATTAGCAAATCCAGCTTCTTACTAAGACAAAATAACTTTAGGATCACTTTAGTGTCCTCCCCATGTCCAGCTTTTGAGCACTCTGTCTTCCGTCTTTTTGGGGTATATATAAATAAATTATCTCAGATATAATTAAAATATTGGGAACAAAAAGCTATAACAACCGTTAATATATTTTTTATTATATGTAGTAGTCGTTGCCAACACTGCTGATTATTCGCAGTGTAGAGTCACATTGTCACCATATCCGAGAAGGTCAGTCTAGAACAGTGGTTTGCAACCTTGTCATTATCAACGACCCTTTTTATTTAAATGAATTTGCACAAGGACTCCAGGCTTTTGAAAGGTGTGCCTACTCAACAAACTCAGACCCCCAGTAATATCTTTGTGGACCCCCACCCAGGTCTGCAGACCCTAGATTGGGAACCATTGGTCTAGAGTGTCCTCCTTTTGGGAAATGGCCACCCTACCCCACTTAGACAGGTTGGGGGGGGGGATGTTAAAGTAATCCTAATTTTATTATTGAAGAATCTTTTTTTCTCACTAGGAAATAATTTATGAAATTTTCAGTTTTGTGCAGCTTTTGCTTTGTAACTTAAGTCTAAAATGTTTTTGGTCTGGAGTCGAATTTCAGATCAAACCTAGGATCACTTGAACCCCCCCCCAAAAAAAAAAAAACTGGTTTAGAATAGAAGATATTAAAGTGTTAAAGTGATCCCTCAAAACATTCCGACGAATCGGACTTCGACACAAAACTGTTAATCATTCAGTGAATTTTATGAACCCATCAGATGGAGTGCATACACAGACTATCGAGTCATTGGAACATGAAAAAGTCCAGTATTTAGGAGATGCGTGGCTGTAAGTGCGACTTTTTAAAGGAATACCTACAGGAATTTGTGTAGCATGACAAATTTGATGATAATGCATTCATATTAGTGAGCAATATCTTCTTTAACCTCATTATTAAAATAAATTAATTCCTATGTCTTTCCTAGTTTAAATTACAATGGTATACTAGACTGCTTTAGGGAGGGAAGGGGTATGTCCAAGTAATCCCAAACGAAACCTGTAATCAAACCCAAGATTTTTGGTCTTCAAATGCTAAGAGAAGCCATAAATGGTGCGGACAGTAGAATAAGAACAGTCTACCAATGCGGCTTGAAAGGAAGGCTCGACAGCTTTTCTGAACGCGATGGGCACGTGAAGAAAGCTGCAAGATACAACAGCTGAAACATTGTGAACATATAAACAACCAAGATGAGGAAAATAGTAAAAAAAAAAACCAACCCCAAAACTATGTATAATGATCATTTCTCATCTCAAAAATTCAGACAGAATGCCATAAATGTGTTTAAGTTATTTTTGCTCAGTTCAGACCACGAAAGATGAGAAAATGGTAAATTTTCATTAAAAAAATGAAATAAAAAGATATTTTATGATTGCTAATATTTATTCTAGTTTTTGGCTAAAAAAAAGAAAATTGGAAAACTGGATTTTTTTTTTTTAAACAATAAATTTAAGAAATCTACCAGAGAAGGTTTAGGTGTAAGTAAAAAGAAGAAGAAAAGAAAGTTAATCATGAATATATTTTTGTGATTTTACTGGCGCAAGTATTTTCCAAATAAAGAGCAGAAGATGACTTCGGAAATATTTGCAGATTCGATGAAATCAGCTCAAAGATTGTGAAACATTTTCTTGGCTGACGAAGAGAATTTGAGAAGGCGGAAGAGAAGTGGCCATTGAAAGCCGACGGCTGGCTTTATTGTTTATATGTCGAATGAAGAAGATGCCATCAAGGGCTAAAGATAGAACTTCGATTCATTCTCAGAGCTTTTATTTTTGGCTATAATGACAAAAGGTTCCTAGCAAATTAAGTGATTTCACTTTAAAAACAAAGGAAATAATATTAAAAAAGGAACCAAAGCAAACATAACATAAAATTGACTTTAAAAATATGAAATTATGTGAAAAAATGAATTGATCACAAAAGATTTAGCAATATTTTTTATCTTATGATCTTGTTATTTTTTTTTTAGTAAGAAGTTAAATTGTCAAACTATTAAACAACAACAAAACTGTTGAAATAAGAACATTTTAAAAAATTAAAAAATAATCCAATAAAATTTGAAATGGAAATGTTCCATTCTAGGAGAAAAAGATTTTTTTAAAAAAACCAACAATTTCCATGAAATTTCTGATGGAAAAAAATAATCACAAAATCAAAATAAATTGTAAAAAAAAGACGAAAAAAGTTTTTATTTTGTAACTATGGGTACAAAAAGTTTGAAGATTATTTGTTTTATTTTTTCTGACAATTGAATTGTAAACACTAAAGAGTATTTCCTGGCAATTACTTCCTTCTTCTGGGTTGATTCAAAGCAGTTGAAAAAGTAATTTGAATGTGGCCTTTTCTTTCGGGTAGAAGTCACCCACCCCGAAGTCCTATTTACAAATAAACCGTCCTGGACTCCTGCTGCCACCCAACAAGGAAGGAAGGAAAGAAGGAGCGGACTCTCCTGAATTTTTGAATATGTCTAGTAACGGTCATTGAAAAAAATAAATAATAGAACCAAAATAATATTTGGGGGGTTTTTAAACAAAAATAATATTCATTATTATTAATTTTTTGCTACTATTTACCTTCATCTTAATTGTTGTTTTTTTTTATCGCAACTAAAATATTAAAAAATGAAATTATTTGAGAATTTAAAAAGAAAAACACAAGATTCTTTAATATTTCATTATAAAAATATTTTTTATTAAAATAAAATGACTGAAATTATTTGAAAATTAAGAAAAAAAACAAAAAAAAACCGAATCATAGAAATGAATAATTTAATATTTATATTTGCTCAAGTCTTGCAACTTTCTGGTCAAAATTAGAAAGAAATAATTTCCACATCGAAAATAAACATAACTTTTCGATGACAGCGACATTAAATTCTGCTTTTTAATCAAATAAAAGAATTGTATCGTTAATTTTTTTTATTTGACTTCTTCATTCCTGTCCGTTTTTAACTTTGTTTGTCGTCTAAATGAACAAAGTTAAAAACGGACAGGAATGAAGAAGTTTCGGTGAAAGATTTAAACAGGAAGAATTGAAAGTAAAGAAAAGGAAGAAGCGAATAACATTGAACCAAAAAAAAGAAAGAGTGACACAAAAGACTTAACAAAGCCACTTCTTGTTTATCATTCAACCGTCACAAAAATAAAGAGAATTCAATGCAGTTTTTAGGGGTTTAAATTTAAACAATTAAAAGAAAAAGGTAGATTAAATTATTTGAGTTATTTTGCGAATTCAAATTGCCTTTCTATCAATAAGACTTTATTAAATATCCCGTGTTTTTGTTTGTTTGTTTGTGTGTAAAACGAATTGAAACAATAACAAAATGGAAGAAACGCGTGTGTGTCGCTCTGTTATAAATGGACGAGATGTGTCAGGTGAAAAGAAGAAGAGAAACTATGAAAGCGGTGGGTGTGCAACAACAGTGAATGGGAAAATTCACAGTTAAATAAGGAAACCACACTGAACAACAACTATTTGTTTATATCCGTCGTTCCATTTCGACTGAAGATGTTTTGCTGTCAATGTTTTTAAAAAGCCAAGAAGTCCATTTTTGTTTAGTTCTCAATAGAAATGGCGACTGGCCAACCGACCATTTCGATTTGAAATTAAAATATTTTTTTTATTTTTTTCGTTGATTTTTAATTTTTATAGCTCACTATGAGTTCTGTTTAGTGATAAGATTTTTAAAAAGGGTAATAAGTGAGGAAACATTCAAAAGACTTTGTTTACCTTGCTTTTTGGTTAAAAATTCTATTTACTTCGATTTTCTATTATGAATAAAATAATCAGGTAAAATAAAAAAAATAAATATTTTTATTGGTCATTTTCAGCAACATTTTAATAAAATAAAATTGAACCAAAAATTTTAGAACTGTTTTTTAGCTTTTGAAAGCAAACAAGAAAGTGTAAAACACCAGAATAGTCAGTCAATCAGAGAATTAAAAAGAAAAATAATCCCTCAATAAATAAATAAACAAACAAATGACGTAGAATAGCCATGTCCAGCCGAAATGCCTACTGGCGGCCATTTTTTTATATTATCCTCATCGACTTTTCAGGTAACAAGATTGAAAAAAAATAAAAACATTTAAAATATTACATATTTTAGATTCAAATTATCCCTTGTTTAATTTAATAAATAAACAATAATGAAAATAAGGATCGAGAAGGAAAATAAAAACGATGGCCTTAAAGAATTTTTCAAGATTCAATTATTTTTTTCAAGTTTTGAATCAACTAATTTTAATGTAAATAATTATATATCAATTTTTGAAGAAAAATCTATGGAAAAAGGTGACTTTTTCGATTAAGCATGCAACTACTTCGATCTTTAAATCGATCAACGTTTACTACAGGAGATAAATAATCGAAATAGGAGAATTAATATCGATTAGAAAAAATTTCTATTTTCAATGGACGAATTTTAGCAAGAAAAATCTTTTAAAGTCTATTTTGTTGAGACATTTCGGTGTGAAAATCTTGGGATAAAATGGGCCGATTTCTTTGTTTACTTTTCTGCCGCGCAAAGACTGTAATTGGCGGCATTTTCGGCTTTCACTCACACTCAACGCCGTTCATTGTTGAGTGTGAGTGGAACGAGGGGGAGAGAAGGTAGCATACAAAGAAGAAGGCAATCCGATATCAAAAAGTATTTCCCTCCTTCTTTCAGCTTAAGTTGAAAATTAAGTAACTTTCTACCATAATCCTTGTATATTTTACCTTGCTGAATAAAGCATCCGATGAAGGCTTTCCACTTTGCAAAAATTTTCATTATCTCGCTGATAAAAACCACAATATGTCACGGAGTGAAATTTTGCTCGGGGGAAATTTTTTTGATTTTCTCTTGTTATGTATAAAAGATGGAGGACGAACCATAGACACTGTCTTCTACTAAAAATTGCATTGTAGGTTAATCAGTAAATCGCGGTTAGTTGTAGGGTTTTTGACTGATGGAAGACACGGCCGATCTGTTTTAGGTAACAATAAAATTCCAAGAGGTGATTTAGTGGTCGGTAAAAGATAATTTAAACGTGTTGATTGCTGCATTCGAGTCGCAGAAAAGCTAACAGCGGCCATCTTGCTTACTAATTATTTTTTTTACTACAGATGCTCACTATTAGATGCGACGTTCATATCAGTTTAGAGACTCTTCCTTAGGCTGTTGGGATATGGGCGAAACTTGCCTAAGGCTTACTAGACTGGGAATAGCTTGCTATGGTTGTGTAATAACTACTTAATTTTATTACGTCGATTAAAACTGCTTCGACCTAAAGTGTTAGATTTAGTCAAAGGGAGACAATCTAGACTTTTTTCCGTTTTCAAATGCTTTCTTTCACAAGAAGGCAACGTTATAAGCCGAAAGATAAGAAATAAATGTTAAATACGACTTCTTGCCAAAAATATTTGCCAAGGCAGTAATATACAGAAAACTTTTGGATGTTGACAAACAATTTTAATTGTCGGGATAAAACATCCGTTTGGCCGATTTTCGACCTAAAGTTCTAACAATAAACGAAGGTTGTCATATTTTAAACAAAAAAAGAAAGAAAATCTCAAAGATTTCGGATAAATTAATATTTTTTTTCAAATTCGACAAATTAACAAAATTGGAGCAAGAATTGAAAAGGTCAATTTCTGAAGTCCAATTCCGTTTTTTTTTTAATGAAATTAATTATTTCGTCGCTAAAATCGCGTGGTTTATTTAGGGTACGCGGGTGCGCGCGTGCGTGTGTGTCCATTGTTTTATCTATAAGAAAAAAGAGCAGAAATCACTGCAATAATAAAGAGATCTTTTTAAAATTAATTAAAATAAAATTATTAAAAAAACTGCGTTGTCTGTTTTTGAAAGCAATTAAGAAATAACGACTGGCTGAATTTCGTTAAAGTCGTTTGTTTTGTTTATTTCCGTAATTAAATTAAAAAAATAAAAAAAGTTTATTTTACGTTTTAACAAAATGATATTAAAAACAATAGATTTAGGAAAATGTTTTTTTTTTCTTTTCTTTTAATAGAGATGAAAGTAAATCACTTAAAAACTATGCCGCATGAAAAACCGGTGACCAGAAACTAGATTTTTGGATAACAAAGACATTGTGTTTGAAACTCTTGTTGAATTTATCAATGAAATTAGCTGTGACACACACGCATATATGTATATATACAATATACATACATTTAAAATGTTTGTATGTTTAAATTTCAAGTACATAAGAATTACTTGCACATTTTTATGAAAAAACAATTCTTTCAAGCATAGAAAATTTAAAGGAAAGTTTGTTTTTTCTTGACTCCCCTCCAAATGAATGTTGAAAAATAATAGCCTAAGAATGAATTTCTTGATAAAAAATAATAGAGGTACTTTTTGGGGAGAAGAAATGTTTCTTTTTCTAAATTATTACTTATTTATTTGTAAGATGGACTATTTTTATTGTTTTTTATTTTGGTTACAGTTGATGAAAATCTGCCAGAAAACAAATTTCAAATATTTGGTCATATTTTACTTATTTTGTCTTGAAGATTCGATTTCTAAAAATATAAATGATAATTTAATAAAACCTACAATACATCAATAAGATAAAAACAATAATTAAAATATATCTTAAAAAACAAAAGAGAAAATTAACATTTTTAATATTCTGCTTTGAAATTATATTTTGGTCATATTTTGTGGAATGACATTTTACTTATTTTGTCTTGAAGATTCGATTCCTAAAAATATTGTCTTGGACAAAAGCCTTGCATACAAACTAATTAGAAAAAATAAAGGTTGAATGTTCGAGCCTTGAGCAGAATAAGTTAATCATTTTTAATTAAATATTAAATAGACTGGGCTCTTCAGTCTTGGTTGACAACCAGTCTAGGAGACAGACAACGCTGAATTCAAGCAGGAAAGTCCAGTGGCATAGCAAGGGTTCTCAGCACCTGGGGGCAGTTGCGCTATATTGTAGGGAAGGGCATAATTATTAATTAACAGGCATTATAGGCCAGAAGAAATTTTGCGTCCCTTCACACCCGGGGGGAAACTGCCTCCTCTTGCCCCCTGTTGCTATGCCTCCAACCCCTTGTCTAGCATTGTGAGAGGCTGGTAATAGACAGGGCTTTGATGAAGCTTTGACTGGCCTAGCAAGCTGGAAGTTGATTATAACTAATTGCTCAAGTAAAATATAAGAGAATAAAAAAAGGATGGAAGAAATAATGAGACCATCGTCTCAACCTTTTCATGACACCTCGAGTACAAGTGGAAAATTAAAAAAACACTGAAATGAAAATAAAACGAAAGTTCATAGTTCGCCAAAGTGTAAATGCACTGCAGTTATGGGGTCACTCTGCATTTTTGTTGACAATAAACTCATGGTATTCAAATGGTTCTTCAGACGATTGAACTCCTTCTTGTTATTTGTGTTGTAAACACGACGTTTCGGCCGATCCATTCTTTGGCTTTCTTCAAGTGTAAAATCTGAGTGTGATGCATAAACAGAAATTATGTTTAAAGAGGGGGTAGCTCTTATAGCGCATGGTTCGGGTGTTTCTGTGTCTTTGTCCTGTCGGGTTTAGATTTGTTGAGAAGTGGAAGCCAACACAAATAACAGGAAGGAGTTCAATCGTCTGAAGAACCATTTGAATATTAATGACTCTTCTCAAAACTATAGAAAAAACTCATGGTAGTTCAATATAAAGATTTAGCATTGCAAATATTGGGGTTTATCAAAAGTATTTTTTGTTTTTTAACCTCTTGAGAACTCCAGTATGTGTTTTAAGCGTATATAATGCTCAGCATATGGTATCCTTTTGATGATCCTAGCTCTTCTGAAAGTTTTTGAGTGCTGCTGCAATTATTGTTCATCTTTGATTAGATTCAAGTGAGTTTTTTCTGGTTATTGCTTTATAGAATGTAATGAGAACTGATTGCAAGAACAATTTGCTTTTTACAATCAGCCAAATTTTGTTTATGGGGATTATTAGCTTCATATATTATCAAGATGTATCTTTAACATGTAATTAAGTTATTTATCTAAGGAATATAGGCAGTGGCATTTCTAGTACTTAGAAAGTGGGGGAGGGAACTCGAAATGCATGTGACGAGAAATCTTTTTTTTTATACTTCACCACGTTGATATACACAACTTATATGGATGATTTTTTAAATATAAGTATAATACTTTACTAAATTGAATAAAATACTGCTACGTTAAACAATTTTCATATAGTTGGGTGCTAATTCACTTTCGCAACCCCAAGCTGTCAGACGACAAGGAAGGTTATTCTCAAAACAAAAACAAAGGGAGTTATATTTTTACGGCATAGTTTTTTTTGTTGAAAATCTGAGATAATCAATCATATATCAGCCATGGCCCCCTCTGCATATAGGTTATCAGACATGGAGGCTAAAAAGTTTTGGCTGATGCTGGGTAGATGAGGTTTGTTATCAGAATTAACAAATTCTTACTTGAAACCATTACAAAAATAAGTATTTATTTACAAATGCAGAATAAATGTGGACTCTCTTGTTAAAAGTTAAGTGAAACCAAAAATGACTAAAAGGAAAAGAGAATAATATCATACCATTAACTGAGTGGTCAAATGGATAAATATTGTTGGCTTGGTTTCGAACAGGGGCCTCCAAACTTTTAAACCATCAACCCCTTCATGGAATCATTGAGCCCTCATTGACCCCCAAGCATGTACAACAAAAATAGAAAAATAAATAAATAATAATAATTTAGTAGATGTGCAGTTTCAGATATTATTTTGTTTAATTTCATTTTGTTTTTTAAATTAAAGAGAAAAAAAACAAGGAAAAATCAAATTAAACTTTCGTTTTGTAGCAGAACAAAACAAAAATATAAATATATGAAAGATTTGTGGACAAAACAAAATGAAACCACCTCTGATAATTATATTATTATCATTATGTTTCAATAAACAGAATATAATACAGACAATAAAAACTAACTATATATAAAATTATATATAAATCTGAAATCTGTATCAGCAAGTTGTAATATATGTATTTTTATTTCTTATATGAATGTCAGCTTTCAACCCCAAAAGTTCAAATAACCCCCCACAGAGGCACAGTTTTGTTTGACCCTATCAATCCTATCAACCCCCAGGGGTCCACTTTGGAGACCCCTGGCTTAGAAAGATCCCTAGTGAATCAAACATTAAAGAAAAGAAGCAGCAGGTGTGATAAGCACAAAATCTTTCAAAGCATATATTTTTCTAGACTTTGAATAAACACAACAACACATTAAAACATACACCTAACACCACATTGCAGAGAACAGCAATTTTAATTTTCTTCTGAATTCTTAGAACATTTTATTTTAGTGGAAAAAAAAAAAGTATACAATATGTATATACAAGCACACATCATAACAATCATATTTACACAATATCTAGGGCATTAAACCTTTGTGGCAGTGTAATAAATATCATAATTCTTCTTAAAATCATTTACATCTATTTATAGCACTACATATTCTTGTAATCTATTCCAAAGTCCTACCATTCTATTGCTAAAAAAGAATTTTCTGATATTCAATTTACTTCTACTGTATATGTGTGGCTTCTCGGTCCCTTGTACCCTCTTTTAGTAAAAAATACATCAGAGTTTACTACTTCTAAACCATGTATAATCTTGAACATTTCTATTAAGTCTCCCGATCCTATCCTCATAATTCATACTTTTTAAAAAGTCAATGGTGTTTGTTTATACTGTTTACATTTTGAATTTTTTCTCTGAATTAAATACGCTAAATAGAACAGCGTAAAATATGATTTCTCTGAAATTTTTAAGCACACATTTTGATTGAATTCCATTCTAGCATACAGATATAAAGTTTATTTATATCTCTAAGATTCTATAGACATTGGCTGTGAATCTGGAGCCACACAAAAAATGTTTCCAATTGGGCCACGCAGCTCCTAAGGCTGGCCCTGTTTACAAGGGTACATGGATGAAGTTATTGATGGTTAGAATTCAATATAGTTTTTTGTGACAGGTAAACAAAATGAACAGATAAAGATAGGAATCATCACAATTTTTATCAGGTTTTACAACATGAAATTGTGGATTCATTTAAATAAAATAAATTGACAAAAATTCATAGAAAACATTTTTCTCTCAAAATATTCCTTCTTAGCTTCTTTACATTTATTCCATCTTGGCTGCAAATTGTCAATTCCCTTTCGAAAGAAGTCTTCATTTCAAGGACCAATAAATTAATAAAAAGCTTCTTCAATTTGATCCTGACCAGAGAAGATCTTGCCTAGAAGGAAGTAGTCTAGATGCTTGAAATATTGGTAATCCCTAGAAGAGAGGTTGGATGAATAGGCAGGGTGCAATAAAGTAACTGATTCAACTTTAATCATGCCCCTTTTGCAATATGAGGTCAGGCATTATCATCCAGTAAATTCATACCTTTTCTATTCACCAAACTGGGCACAGTTTGGGCTTTGAATGCAATATTTCCAGCTTGTCTACATATCTATGAACTTATTAATTGGGAACCTATATTTGCCTGGCACCGGTGTGAATGATTGATAAACGAGCAGCCTAGATCGTGTAAATAAATAAAGAAACGAGTGCTGTGCGCGAATTGAACCCGCGTCCACCTTGGAAGCAGTCTTATACGCAGGCTCTGCTCTAACCATCTGAGTTAATGACCCTCATGAAAAGGCAGGATCTTTGAAACCTACAAATTGTTTGCCTCGATCCCACATGGCAGTCGTTTGTTTATTTACACAATCTAGGTCGCTCGTTTATAAATTGCTCACACCGGTGCCGGGCAAATATAGGTTCCCAATTATTAAATGTCTTTATAATTATCATATTCTGTCGGATATAAAAAATTATCCATTCTTTGAATTTCATATCTATGAACACAAATTATTAGGTAACTTTGGAAAAAGCTATGATGTATTAAACCAGCTGTATTTCACCAAACACTCACCATAAACTGCCCATGAGAATCAGGGCTGGTTCAAGGTACAGTCGCCCAGGGCACCAAGTGCTAGAGGGTGTCTGTCATGTGTCTTAGAGACTAGGATTTTCCATTTTTATAAATGGAAAAATTAAATTGAAAATTAACCAGAATAAAATGATGCACCTGTTCTTTTGTTGTTGTTCAGTGTTTGTAACAAAAACATGTAAAGATAATAATTATTTGTCAGTAATGTAAAATGGAGAGTCTCTCCTTGTTATAATAATGAATCTGTTATATTCATCAAATGAGGATCTGATACTCTGTGATGCTGTGTCGGAACTTTTCAGACTATTATCTTTATCTTGCTTGTTTTGATCAGTATGTTCACTCTCCGGTCTTGTATGAACGCGTGCAGGACCCAACATTAAATCGACCCTGTGTCACATTCTGCCGTTGTAGAAAGGCTGGATAGATAGGGTGGTGGCACAGAGAGCAGTCTTACATTCTAGACCAGATTGGGCACCTGTCGTTGAGACCTATTACTCATGAGTTTGATCCTCACTGGGTGAACCCAAATTGCAACCTTACTAAGCTTAGTATATACGTGTAAAGATAATAATTATTTGTCAGTAATGTAAAATGGAGAGTCTCTCCTTGTTATGATAATGAATCTGTTATATTCATCAAATGAGGATCTGAAACTCTGATGCTGTGTTGGAACTGTTTTCTTTTACCTGATTATTTTAATAAACTTTGTATTCCTATAGATTTATTTTTCTCACCGTAAAACATAAAATAAATAAGATAATGCTATACAAAGTTCAGCTTGCCTGGGGAGAATTGTTGACAATGTCAGTGGACTTTTCAGTGTCACAGAAATTTAATATCAAATAAACAGAGAAATACATTTTTAGAATCAGAATCGAAAATAACTTTTTTGTTGGTGACCAAAAAAATCTGTATTTTTATATAACACTAGTCAATGACCAGTCGCTGTTCTGACAGTTTTCATGAGTGTACAATAACAGGCTCAGCTGATGGTTGCTACTGATATTATAAGTGTCACAGACACAGTAGATAGGGAGAGGGGAGAAAAGATAGTTAGGTAGTTTAATAAGAGGGTAGCAATGGAGTGGGTGCTGATAGCTGCTATTGATGCTATAAGTGTTACAGACACGGTTCTTATGTATACAATGATTTCTTGATTATGAAAACCAAATCTCACTTTTGATTTGAGTCAAATCAGCTGTAATACCAAACGCTGCTCATCACGAATGTCTCCCACGTCTTTAACTGCAGGTAGTTTAATAAGAGGGTAGGAAGGGAGTGGGTGCTGATTGCTGCTACAAATGCTGTTCATCACAAATGTCTCTCACATCTTTAACTGCAATTGATCTGGGGAACATAAGGAATTCTGGGAAAGGGAGCCAAATAATAGAAGTTACATTTTTTACTAAAATGATGACATTATTTCTTTTTATAGAATATGAGTGAAATTCTCTTTTTCATGGGATAAAATATCATTAAGGCTGAAAGATTCTCTCTCTTCAAAGTATTAATGAGTAAAACAAGAATTGCCATGTTGGTTGGAAGTTTGGCAAAACATAGAAGACTTGATACTTTCTAGTGGTGAAATCTTAAGCTGCAGTTTCAAGGGCAGGGTTAGTCTAGGCCACATAGGCTAATGCTGTCAAAAGTTTGAAAAAAATAGCAATATTGGGCATAGCATTTTGGGGCTTTTTTGTTAGTCCACACCAGACCAAATCTTTCATAACAAGTGGGAATTAATATGTTTAGTTTATTTTGTCAGCCCCCGTCCTGTATTAGGGTTAGGGTTTTTGTTTTTATAGAGGAGACTAAGGAAAAGGATCCAGCATTTTGGGTCTTTTTCAGCAAGAAAAAGAAAATGCAACTTAATCATTTTTTTCTTTTTAGGCTTCTGTACTTTAAAATTATGGACGTTAGCTTTTGGTGGGGACTAATGAAACAGACCCTAAAGTTAGACTCCTGGTGTACCCAGTATGGAATGAACTCACTTGAAATGGCTTTTGAGACTTGCATACTAACCATTGTTCTATGACAGATGCTCAGTGTATAATTTGGGATGTAATGTTTTAGATGAATCATAGAGGAAGTATTGTGGGTGATTGGTTTTTGAACTCTGGGAAAATAATGTATTTTACTTACAAAAACCTTAATATTTTATTAGTATATTTTTACTTCCCATAAATTGCCTGCATATAAGAGTAAAAAGACAAGAGTTATTCCCCTGGAACAAGAGAATAGGGTTAGGTGAGTCAAGAGCATATATCAAGCCACTTACATATTAGCAGTAAGCTACAAACATTGGCAACATAAAACTCATGTTACAACAGTTTTTTAAAAATTTTAACTTTTATGATTATTGTCATTGGTCATTACTATTAATACATTTTTTTCCTTAGCCAACATTATGACTTTTTCCCATGACATTTTCTCCTATGACTTTTTTTCTACAATCGTTTTTCATCAACCATAAAACAATTGAGATGAAGCTTGCAATGAATAAGGCACCCTATTAAAGGGAAGTAACTCATGCAATCAACAGACTGAAGCCATGAAATTACCCTGGCAAGGAGAGTATATTGGAGAAAATGTTAAAATTTTGCGATGTTAAGGTCAGAAGAATCATTGTGAAGAAAGTTCAAGGGTCTTAAGTTTGGTAAGATGAAATAGTGTTTAATGTTAATGGTTTATGAACAAGGATGTCAGGAAATTGAAAAATAGCCTTGTGCAAGGCATTTTCTTGAATTTCTTTTTGATCAGTGGTGTTATGATACCCTAGTGTGTTACAGAGTGGAGTTGGTGGAGTTGGGAAACCCTAGTGTATCACAGACTGGAGTTAGTGGTGTCGGAACACTGTAGTGACAGGGGTGGATTCAGGATTATGAGCAAGCGAGGGGAGTCCAAATGGAAAAGATTTAAGCAGGGGATGGTCAAAATGGAAAAAAGTATTTTTACAAATAAATATGTGGAAAAGTAAACAGATTTAAAACATCAAAAACAAGAAAGTAATATGTGATCTGGCATTTTTCAGGAATTGACAAAAGATTCAAGTAAAAAATGTAATCAAAGAAATTTACCACAAAACCAATGAATAAAAAAGAATAAGATGGAAGGTAGCTTACTTATATTAAATGAAAAACAAAATAGTAATTTTTTTTTTAAGGTTAATTTATGATTACTTTAGATTATTTGAGTTTTTTTATTAATAAAATTTATTTATCTAGATATTTAAAAAAATGTTTTAATCATGCTTTTCCCTGGCAGAGGGTATATAGACCCCCTAGATCCTCCCACCTGAATCTGCACCTGAGTGTGTCATAAGGTTTGAACATTTAAATAACAAGATGGACAAAAAATGTTAAGATCCTCAAAATGCCAGCAATATGACTGACATTTGTCCTTATCATAAAATTCAAATTGTCTTCCATTTTATTCTTTATGAAGTTTTTATTTATTGGTTCTGTGCTAAATTTCTTTTGATTAATTCTTTTTTTTACCTTACTATTTTGTCAGTTCTATTTCTAAAAATCTATGACTCAAAACTAAGTGAAAGATGCCGGATCACACACTTTCTTGTTTTTGATGTTTGAAATTTGTTTTCTTTTTCATGTATTCATTTGTAAAAATAAATCTTTTCATTTGCACACGCTTTGCTCATTTGGAGCCCCACTTCCCGGTTCAAAATCCTGGATCCGCTTCTGCATAATGTTTGAGTTAGTTTGAAGTTTAAAGTCTTTTTGTAGTCAAAAAGGCCAAATTGCTCATCAGAAAATATTCACTCTCAAATACCTGGTGGAGGATTCGTCCTGTGGCCGGAAAGTTCTGAAAAACATTGCTCAGGATTCGTCCCGTGACCCTAGTCCAGCTAGCTCAGGATTCGTCCTGTGATCAAAGTTCAGCATGTCCAGGATTCATTCTGTAACCTAATGGCCTTGTGACATTAGTCGCAGGTTCTAGGGAGATTTTTAGAACTGCCTGTACGTACGTGTGCAAGACCCCACACTAAATTGATCTTGTGTCAAATCTGCCCTCGTGTGGAGGCAAATAAACAAAACTATGTTTCTGGTGATGGTGATGATGTGTTGTTGCTAAGGGAAATAATTCAGAGATAATCTATGATAAAAGGGACAAGGAATATTTGATATCTTTTAAATTGGATTTAATCAAACAGTTTTATCATTAAATACACTTGTACCAAAAATGATTCGCCCTCAAACTGATAAATACGAGTGGAATGAGATAAGTAGGTTGAGGAATCTTGTTAACTGTTATAAATCGGCCATAAAAGTTCACTTTGCATATTCGTTTACCTCTGCTAACAAAGTTGGAAGAGGTATATGTATTCACTCGTGTCTGTCTGTCTGTCCACAAAATATTTCGAAAAAGTTCCCACTGAATTTCAGTGAAATTTTCTGGAAGTGTAGGCCATGGGGTAAGGAAGAATTGGTTAAATTTTAAGATGGATTCAGGAATTCTTTCTGATTGAGAGATATTTCTTTCATTTTTCCCCCCCATACATTTATATATTCACTCATGTTTGTCCACTCAATATCCCCAAATGATATTTTGTGGAAGGGTGGGTCATGGGCTAAGGAAGAATTGATTAAATTTTGGGGCTGATGGAGGAATTTGTCTTCAATTGAGAGGCATTTTTTCATATATTAAGACAATGGTGCAAAAATGGAAAAATCTAAACTTACAGTCACCCCTTCCCCTGCTGTGTAGCTGGATTGATTGATTTGTTTAGCGGCATATCGACCCTTGATGGGTCATTTAATGCAGAAATCAATTTAAAACTCTGAAAATATATTATATAAGTTTCAGTCAAACCACGACATAGAAAGAATAAAAAATAGACATTTCGAAAATTTCATAAATAACGGAATAAATTAATAAAAATGATGAAGAATCTTTTTAAAAAATGATATTGAGTGAAAAAAGTTGTTTTTTTCACAGATCAAAAGCCTGAATTATAATTAATAAAACTAAAAATTTGCTGAAAAAAAATTATTTTACTTAATTTTTCTGTCTTTTAAATCCCAAAATAAGCGTTCTGTTCTAGCAGTTCCTGGATATTATTCTAAAAAAGATAAACATAATTAGTATATTGAGGGATATATCTGTAAAATGCGTAAAAATCAATGAAAGCATGATTATATAAAATAGATAAATCATCAAATTAATAAAAGGTCGGGTAGGAATCATATGAAAAAAAATCATTCTTCTCCGAAATTTGGAATGGAAAATTATTTTTTTAAAATTCGTCTTTTAATAAATAAGTATCGAACATTTTATTAAAATCGAATAATTTTAAAATTTCTCACGTATCGATTTCACGCTGAAATTTTCGTCCATTTTGTTCATATTCACGATGAGATCAGTTTTCAATTACTTTTTAGATACTCTTTGAAGCTTTTCTTCTGTTTTCTATTTTTTACTTTCAATGTCAGGAATATTGCATTGTAAATTAGAACGTATCTTAACGAAAGATCAAAGAAGGGCCGATATTTGTACAGACTTGAAGAAACAGAAAAGAAGCGATCGAAGGGAAGTAACTCTTGTCAACGTCATCGAAATTTTCTGGTAACACACACACGCATTCACGCGAGTGCGCTCGTACAAACACGCGTTCACGCGTGTGCGCGCGCACGCACGCGCACACACACACATGCGTGCGCACACACACACAAAACTGATTTATTCCACTCGAAACGTTATTGAATCTTTTGTTTCTTTAAATCATATTTTTAAAAATTCACACAAAAGTTATTTCCCTTTAAATTTACTATTTCGGGTATGTGGAAATAGTATGTTAAAAGATCCACGCAGCACACGAACCAGGGGTCATAAATGGAAACTACAGCTGCAACACCAACAAGGACCAAGGAATCCATTCTTTGCAGCCAAAGTCACAAAACAGTAGAAGCACAATCAACAAAGAAATTCAAAATCAGGCTAGCGAAGGATTCGAAAAATAAGGACTCACAGTACAGCTACTGCTTCTCATATTGAGCACTAAAAACAATTAGTTCATGGTCTAATTACCCTAATCGGGTACCAAAATGACCTTTACTAAAGATAAATAAAGTTAGTCGTAAAAAAAAAAATTACTTTTGCTCATTTAAAACAAGTTTCAGGCTGTCCTCATTTCATTATTTTCCATTTAAGTCTATTACTTAATAATATTGATTTGATGTAAGTTGTTTTTATTTGTTTATTAAACTAATTTAAATTATAGTTTTTTCCTATTAAATAAAGTTAGATCATCCAGTTGACGTAATTATTAAATAAGCTTTCGTTACTGTTGTTTATGAGCAAAATTAAATTGCAACTAAACACATTTAACATTTTAGATAAAACGATTTACGATCAATCAATTATATTTGAAGGACACATTTTAATCGGAAAAATCTAATGAAAAGTAAAGATTAAATTTTGAACAGGTGGTTACTGAAAATTAGACACACCCCTCCCAAAAAACCTAGTAAATACCCGTTGCTGTGTTCTGTGTCAGTATGTTTACACAATCATTTGAAAGGTTAACGCAAAGGTTAGAGGTACACTGGCTGACCTAGGGGTTTATTGTCATTAGATTGCATAAAGTGGGTTTGGCTCATCATCCCAAATGGAGAAAAATTTGGCATGTAATTATTTTCTTCCATTATATAGCAACATATATTTATACCAAATTGATTGAGATGTCATAAAATCAATCATATTCATTGAGATGTCATAAAATCAAATAAGGAGGGAGGATTCTTATGTAAAAAAAATACTTCCATTAATTCTTTTTACAAAATAATTTTGTAGAGTTGTTCCTCCTTTGCTAAAGTTGTCTACCCTAGACGGCGTAACAGACGGAATTGTTGCTTAGTATATTATTAATCACTGCTACCATAACAGACCGGTTTAAACACTGTTTCTGGGTTTAGGTTATTCATGTGTTCTGACATTTATATGTATCTATGTATCTATCTATGTATCCAGACTTCACCCAGGCCTAACCATTCATAGAAGAAACTTGAAGTTTTGCACACACAATGAGTAGGGAAAATGTTTTTTTTAACCCCCCCCCCCCAAATAGGTTTTTGGTGGGGGTTCAATTTACAATGCAAGTTTATGCCAAATTGATCCTTTAGTTTGTGTCCAGCAGCATTCTCACTTGTTTTTTGTTGTTGAAAATTGGACTTTTACACTACCCACCACCACTGTTTAATTTACGAGGTAAAAAGAAGCATAATATAGGTGGCGGTGATTGATAATTTCCCTTGGAAATTTTCACGTTTCATCAAAAGCGAAAGGAAAACTTGATCTTACATTTTCTGATAAAAAAAAAACAAAGAAAATGTTGCCCGAACTTCTTAGATGAAGCATTTTCATTGTTATCAGTTTCAGAGTAGTTTTATCTTTCATCTTATTGTTGTTCCTTGTTATGGTAACAACATGAACGCCATGTATGTACATAGAGTGACTAACCAGACCTCTTTCATATATTCCGTCATTTTATAACTTATAACTATAAGCTTAACTAGTCTGAAATTAATAACACAACTCCACATTGTTTATTTGACGTTATTGCATATTTTTTCGAGTAGAAAAAACAATCACCTTTTCAACTGTCAAACACAGTCGGAAGATTTAAATGCTTCGGGGATTCATTACTTTTCTCGCCTTATTATTCTTTTGATTTTTTAAATTTAATTTTTTTTTTTTAGTGGCTTTAATAAAAAGTCGAGTATCAAATTTCAAGAATATATCGAGTATATGTTGATTTTATACCAGGAATTCTTACTCGTTAAACTATTTTTAGTTCATTAACAACGAGAGCGCGTGCGCGCGCACACACAGGCACGCACACACAGGCACGCACGCTTGAGTTGTTGAAAGTGTTCATTCTATGTTATTAGAATTCTTGGGCACGTTCGACAGTTCGGTCCCTACTCGCCCATTGACCATCTCCGTTTGGTGAATCAACTCAAAGAGAAAACAGCAGAATACAAAATGCCACCCAACATAGCATTTGTTGACTTCAAGAAGGTCCTTAATTCGGTGGAAATTCCCAAAGTGATCGATGCAAGCATACAGCAAGGCGTAGACCCCGTGTATGTCAGAGTTTTGCAGCAGATTTACCAATACAGTAGCCTCTTCATCCTACTACACATAGTCTCAAAGCCCTTCCATCTCGAAAAGGAGTAAGACAAAGCGACGTCAGTGTAATGTTTATATATATGTATGTTATGTTAAATCAATAAACATGCCGAAGCAAGCTCCCAGTAGCCCCCATTCCGTTTCCGGTCCCAGAAAGCGCGGACCGGAAGTAGGAACGGGGAAGGCGGCAGTTCCACACAGGCAATAGCTCTGATCAACACGTGTCTTTCGTTCCATCTTCTTTTCTTAACACGCTTAAACACGGTTATGAATCAAACGCATTCTAATTTCACACAGCTACAACAGAAAGAACAACAAAGCGAACAAAGGCACTTAAACACAACAAGAACGTTACAGTCAGCTCACCCAAACTCTTCACAACTTGCCTAGAAATGGTCTTCCGAAACTTAGATCGGATAAATGAAGGAATCAAAATTGATGACAAATACCTAAGTAAGCCAAGATTTTCTGACATCGTCTTTTTGTCGAAAACCTTCACAATGTCCAAACAATGCTAGACGAACTGAATGAAGAAAGAAAGGAAGTTGGTCTTCACATGAACTTCAGTAAAACAAATGTCATGTGCAACAAATACGTCGAGGATACAAACACAACGATCAGAATTGAAAATGTAGAGCTAAAGAAAGAATTCACTACATCTGCCTGGGGCAACGAATATCCATGGAATCCTCAAAAGAAGAAGAAATCAAATGAAGAATCACTTGATTGGCAAGCTTTTGGCAGAGCAAGGTCGACTGTCAAGAACAAGAAGATCCCATTGGTTTTATAAAGGAAAGACAAAACCAATGCGGCCTCCCGATACTCACCTAAGGAGCTGAAACATGGAACTTAACCAAGAGATTGGCTCTCAAGGAACCATGCAACGCGCACAGGAGAAGATCATGCTTAACATGACAATAAAATCTATTAGAAAGCTCAAATGGCAATGGACAGGCCATGTAACAAGAATGTCAGACAACTGTTGGATATCACGACTCACAACGTGGATCCCCCGAGATCATATGCGAAATTGTGGCTGCCAAAAAATAAGATGGCGTGATGATTTAGACAAGTTCAGAAAATATTGGCACTCTGATCTGAGCGTCACGCTCAGATGCAAGAAAACTGGCGGATCTTGGGGAAGGTCTATGGCCCACAACGGACTTTCAAAGGCTGCTGCTGCTGCTGCTGATGATGATGATGAGGATGATGATATGTTCTTAAGAAGAGTTTTTACGAAAAGTGTGATAAGAGATTTTAGGAGTTGACTCCCTCGAGTGGTCTTTTGTGTGCAAAATATTATTTCTGGTGTAAGTGACGCGACTCAAATGAAAGATGCTGTTTTGAGTAACAACATGCTCCATAGAATGGAACGCATGCGTACTGGTGAATTGACTTTCTGGCATTCTTTTATTGAGTAGAAAGGTTTTTACGATATATCGAAAGAGACCGTTTTGACCCATCCCCCTCGGGAAACAAAAACAATTCTGTCATTCAACCTACGGTCGCCATGGTGTAAACATGGGTGCTATAATATCTTGCCTTGACAGATATGTGTACGTTCATTTTGATACACTACTCATAGGATCAGGGGGTGGGGGTGCAGGGTAGGCCCTGCTGGCCCCCGGACTATTGGTCATTCTCTAGCAATGACCACGGAGTAAGTTGAATTCTTTGGACAATTCTTTTGAAATGCAAGCGTATATTTGGCACTGTAAAATCTCCAAGTGATTTTCTGTGTTTTCTTTTTTTCTTTATCGTTTTACAAATGTAAACACAAATTTAAAAAACAATCAACTCCGTTTCTATATAGTGGAAGATAATAATTATTATCAGATTTTTCTCCAATTCTTTTCTTTAATGATATAAATTTTATGAAGATTGATTAAACCCTTATATGTGATTGGGTGGACTCTTTATAAGTCGTGATAATAAAAGTCCCTCAAAACAATGTCCTTTTCAAGCCAATAACCATTAACAAAATGAAATGAAAGTGTGCTTAGAGTAGTGAAGGGAGACAAGTGAAATGGTAGGATGGTATATTCGGCCAGGGGTAATATAAAATGTTAATGTCGTCTCCAAAAGTATATCCGAAAACGCCAACCAACCTGTTAGGTGCTTTAACTTATCTTGTAAAAGCTATTCATTTTTTTCTTTTTTTTTCTTTGCGTAAGGGCATGATTCGGATCTGGGCTTGAATCTGCCCAGGCCGCTATACTGTCGGGTTACTGCTCTGACGGGGTCAGCAGAACCCCATAGTCAGTGCACATCTGCTCAATGTAGGGTCCGTACTTAAAGTCGCAGACAGCCGTACTGTCATGAGGATCTGCGCCTACAGTTGCAGACAGCCGCACTATCATGAAAATGTGTGATCAGGCAGCCGTTATCTCCTTATTCTCCTTCAAAGGGTCGGTAGAACTCTATAGCCAGCTCAGGCTTCTACCAACTACGGGTTGTTCACGTTCTGTCTAACCAGTTCAGCCTTACTGTCGGAACATTCCCGCAAGGGGCGACAGACCCCCATAGCTAGTTCGGGCATCTGTCAGGAGAAGGACACTCCTGTCAAACCTACGACCTATGGGCACTGCTCCTATCCGCGCCACTCCGGTGGCCCATAGGATGCAAACCCTCGGTTTAAAGGGTGGGGTCGTCCCTGGGAAAGTCGCACTTCACCTTAAAACTACACTGCTCAGGCTGGAGGTTTACTCTGCACATTGGCCCCGCCGTCTATGGTCCAAATGCTGTGGAAAACCATCCCCAAAATCTTCGTTCGCGAAGCCAAGCCATTCTTGTGATTGGGTAGTTGGTACTTGTTTGGAATAGGTTCACCCAAACATTATGTCGATATTTTGCAAGGGAGATAACTTTTCAATGGACACGATTAGCTGCTGCTGTTAAACTATTACAGAACAAATGAAAACAGAAAACTCTTTAACTACAAATGATATAATTTAGGGTTAGTGTTAGGGTTAGAATTTTCTGCTTTCATTTGTTCCGAAATAGTTTAACAGCAGCAGCAACTAATCGTGTCATCGCCAATTTCCCTCTTCGCACTTTGCTTCCATTACTCTTCCATTACTGTTCATTGACTGTTCACTTACTGTTCCATTACTGTTCATTGACTGTACTGTTCACTTACTGTTCATTGACTGTTCCATTACTGTTCATTGACTGTTCACTGACTGTTCACTTACTGTTCCATTACTGTTCATTGACTGTTCACTTACTTTTCCATTACTGTTCATTGACTGTTCACTTACTGTTCCATTACTGTTCATTGACTGTTCACTTACTGTTCCATTACTGTTCATTGACTGTTCCATTACTGTTCATTGACTGTTCACTTACTGTTCCATTACTGTTCATTGACTGTTCCATTACTGTTCCATTACTGTTCATTGACTGTTCCATTACTGTTCATTGACTGTTCACTGACTGTTCATTGACTGTTCACTTACTATTCCATTACTGTTCATTGACTGTTCACTTACTGTTCCATTCGTTTCCTTTGATTCGCTTTGCTCTTTGCTTTATTCTGGTCTCCTCAATATCTTGTTTTATCTCACACAGTTGCGCATCAAGTGGAGCCATCGGGCTTTGCCGTTGCCGCCCGGTCTGCAAAAATAGAGCTGGAAACTCAAAACGAAGCGTCAATTCATGAGTATGGATTGGATAGCTAGTAGGTGACACTGGTATACTTTAAGAAAGAGAAAAAGAAAAAGAGAGAGAGAGAGAGAGATCTGACATTGGTGTACTTTAAGAGAGAATAAAGAGAGGGGGGTGAAGAGAGACATCTATATTGAGAGAGAGAGAGAGAATTTTCATTACTGTTCCGCTAACCTTCAACATCAGCTACCGCATAAACGCAACGTAAAGGTCTCTAAAGGTTGATTAGTGAGAAGTGGAAAATAACTGTGACAATCACAAAATACCATTGTCCAACGATCGTTATGGCCTATTTATACTTTCTAGAGGGCAGCAGCAGTGGCGGAATAACCATTCGGCCGAGTAGGCTTAAGCCTAGGTGTCCGGAAGGGAGGGGGCTCCGAGAGCAAAAACAAAAGGTGGTTTGGGTGTACACATGAGTAATTTGGATGACATTTCAGTACTTTTGCATTTATATTTTTTTCTAACCTGGAATATTACAAATACTATTTTGTTTTCTAAATTAAGCTCCAAACATCTAAAATTTAAATATGCGAACGCCGACCCGTGTCTATGCATCGTTCAACGATTTTTAGTGAATGCCAACGATATCTTGAAAGTCATATGAATCATCCTTCGAACGCCTTTCTATTTGGATTTAAAATTACGAAGACTCAATGTTGCTACGACAAAAAAAAATGGAAATTATATTTGTTTCTTGTGAATAAATTAGTACGGATCTCGATTAAAATATTACGCTATTAGAAAAAAAAATATAATTGTTTAGCAGGTATAGCTTTTGAAATCTGTCTTGTTAATAAAAAAATCATTCAAAATTT
>VCCN01001082.1:1105482-1116579 GCA_006491835.1 Architeuthis dux | reverse complement strand
TGTCATGTGTTGAGACGAAAAGATTTAAAACTCAGAAGACGGCCAGAAAACAGTATAAGTAAAAGATTTCAGAAAAATTCTGAGGGCCTTCCAGAAGACCCTGGAAGACACCCTGGTTCCGCCTTTGGTGTCAATAACATAATATTACGGTAAAGTAAGTTTCGATCCCCCTCTGTATAAACAAATCAGATACGTAAAGAAAACAAAAAACAACAACCAGTCACTTGAGTTCCTGATCATTTTATTCGTATAAACCAGAAATATACACAAATTTTCACAATTGAAAGTGTTAATTGGTGAGAACAAACGTGACTAATTTTTTCAGAACTTTTTGCTTTGTTTCTCGAAAAGTCGAGAAACTCGTTGAATTAGAGCTTTTGGTTTCCGATCGCTTCCTTCACAGGAAATCATTCGTTATTTTTTTTTCTTCTCTTTTGTGTGTGAGTGTGAGTGTGTGAATTTTCTGAAAACAGCAGCTTTTTTTCTGGAATTTTAAATGTTACACGAGTTGCAGAAATTCTGGAAAAGCGTGATTTTCAGAGTAGCGAAGAAGAGAATTTTGTTTTGTTCTGACGTCAGATAGAAGTAGCCAATCAGGAGCCGGGAGCCGAGAGCGCATGCTCACAATCAGAAAGCGAATTACTGACAAAAACAGAAGCTCAAAACAATTTGAGAAATGTTATAAAAATCCTTTATAGAAATAAAAATCATCTTAAGCCAATAATGATATTCAAAAGTAGATTTCCAATGTTTGTTGATATTAACGCTTTCTCCTCCCAGCAAAACATGATTTAAAAAAAAAAAATCCTTGAAATAAAAATTCGAGAAAGTTATTTGAAAACCATATAAAAGAGAAAAAAAAAGTCAATCTTTCCCGTAGGCTAAAGTGCTGGTTATGTTGACAATTTTGTTTTCCAAAAAAGGACAAAACAACGACTTTTATGGCAAGCGGTGAGCACAGGACAGGAGAGCAAGAGGACATCGTGATTCCAGTGGAAAAAAAGACGGCTCAAATGTAGAATCCGGACAGTCAAAAGCGCAAACTTTCTGATTACACTGTAATCAAAATTTAGTTTAATTAATAAGTTTTTTCAAATTTTGTGATATTATTTCTTATATTCATTCTTTTATGTAGTTAAAGGGGTCTGAATTCTACATTTCATCCTTGTTTCGATTAAATGAAATTAAATTTAGATCTTTGATTACGGTGTGATCTGAAAATTTGCGCTTTTGTCTTGAATCAATTTTGGTGTCCTGATTCTACACTTGATCCAAAAAGAAAAACAGAATAGAGAAATATGTTAATAGATTCTTAGTATGCTCGACATATCAAGGCTGAAGCGATTGATAGATAGATAGATAGATAGATAGATAGATAGATAGATAGAGAGAGGTAGTGAAGTTGTGTGGAGGTGAGACAAGACAATATATTTTCCCATTTGAGAATCAGATCACCAGAAAGTAGGGGCGGATCCAGGAGGAGACGTTTAGGGGGTCCGAACCCCCTGCTCGGGAAAAGCACAAATCTTTTTTTCAAATATCTAGACTTAAAGAGATTATAGATAAAAAAAAACCCAAGTAATCATAAATTAACCTTAAAAACAAAAAAATAATTATTTTGTTTTTCATCTTATATAAACTAAGATGTCTTCCATCTTATTCTTTATAATGGTATTTATTTATCGGTCCAGCTGTAAATTTCTTTGATTATTTAAAAAAATTATTTTATTCTTTTGTCAATTGTATTTTTAAAAAGCTACGACTCAAATGTAAGTCAAAAATGGCGGATTCTTTCCCCATTTACACCCTCGCCTCAGGCCAAGGAAGACATGGCGCAGGGACACGGGGGGGGGGATAGCAGGGAGGGATCTGGAGAAGACTGCCCCGAGTCAAGTGCACTGGCAGAGCGTTGTCGATGGCCTTATGCCCCCCATGGGGCAAAGGGCTTTACTAACGACTAACCCCCCCCATGCTCAATTTTTACTGTTTGGAACCCCCACTCCTGGATCCATCCCTGGAAAGTAGAGAAGGAAAGATTTAAAAAATGAAGAGAGAGAGAGAGAGAGAGTGAGAGAGGGGGGGGGGAGTGCAAAGGAGGGATGCGTTGATTTAGTGCTTCATGGTTAGCTTCTTGCTTTTCTTGAGATAGCTCAGCTTGTTTGCAATGGTTGCAATCCTCTTGGCGTTCCTCTTCCATTTCTGGTGACTCACGCGGGAATTTCTGAGGTTGTTCTCGTGTCCGGAGTGGCCGACACCGTGACCACCGGAGATCTTGCTTTTGTAGCCTCCTCCGACATTGTGAATCGCACGCCTTTTCTCTTTCTTCTCTCTATGTCCGCTGGATTTTTTGCTCCTTTCCATGTGATGAGATTCTTTCTTTTCGTGACGACTGTCCTTCCCATGTTGAACAGCACGCACGTTCTTTTTCAAGTGAGATTCTTTCTTGTTCAAATGCTTCTGCTTCATTTCATGGCGTTTCGCCATTTTGCTGTGACTTTCACCGTCATGGGACTCTTTTCTTAAGCGCATTCTTTCCTTCTCGTGTAACTCCTTCCTTCCATTTCTGTTCTCCTTGTTGTGAAGGTTGACCTTTCCATCGTGATGACGCTTTGTTTCAAAATGGCTCTCGTGATGCTTTTCTGCTTGGTGGCCGCTGTGCTGATCCGAGAAGCTGAGGCGTTTTACATGGGTCAACTGATGTTTATTATTGGTCACTGGTGGGATGAGATCTCTCCTCTTGGTTCTGATTAGCAGACGAGCTGAGGTGCCATCATGTACAAGTTTTGCAAAGCGTTTGGCACGCGCCATGTTAGCTTCCTTGGCGGCTTCCAAAATATCCAGGCGTTTGGCGCGGACAAGAAGCTTTTGGGAAGATGTAGGAGCATTTTCGAGTCTTTTAGTTCTCGTCAGTCGACGTTCAAAGGGGAAGCCATTTTTCTTCACTCTGTGATAATCCTCATCGACTTGGAAGTGCTGTACAGTTTCCCCTCCACTCACAGGGGATCCCTGGAAAGAAAGGAAAAAAAGCATTTGAAAATAACATTTGCTTGGAGCACGAGAAATTAATGAACAAGTACAATCAATCAAACTATATAAATAACATTGTCACTTTTTTTGTTTGTTTGTTTGTCACGCTATTCCAAACCGATATATAAAACTAGAAAGCACCCAGAGAGCGCGTACATTTGTCAACGCCGGTGTCACTCACAAACAACTGACGTAAGGGAGATAATTGTGCATGGATGCGACCAAAAACATCACTTCTTCCGTAGCTCATTATCAACCCTTCCGCAAATTTTCATTGAAAGAACTTTTGGAGATATCATGTGGACAGTCATGAGCGTATACATAAATGTATGAAAAAACCCGTACGGAAATAATGTCTCTCAATCAAAAAAGAATTCCTGGATCCGCCCTAAATATTAACCACTACTTAGCCGATTGCCCACCCTTCCAGAAAATGTAATTTAGTACTATTAGAGATGTCGTGCGGACAGACAGAGAGAACAACGTGATCAAATACATATACTTCGTTGGCAGAGGTAATTAAGAAGATTTATTTAAGTGCTGAAGATGGTCGCTTCATGCAAATCTCACGAGTTCTTTTTCAGATACTACAGTGCTTTAGATTTCCATCCCTAGGTATACCGTTAGCAAAGCAACATGTATTTTACTAGACTTTGATGAATGCAGATTTATAGCTCAAATAAGCATAATTATATATGAATATCATTTATGCACGAAGGAAAAGACTTTGGTGAGGGTTAGCGTGGAATGATCGGGAATTATGTCGTAGAAAATTTCCTGCTAAGAATCTGCGATATTTAGCAATATTTAATTCCTGATCACCTCTTTATGAAATACTAGACTGTGACCTGTTCAGTCACTCTTTGAGAGAAAAGTAGTACAATCTTATGTGATCAGAATGAACATTGAATTTAAAGGCCCGATTGCAACTGGAATTTACGCATTTGCAAATAAGGGAGACTACTCTATAATTAGCATTTAATTATTATCTCCCTTGAGAAATCATTTTTTGGGTGAGCGAGGAAGCATACCTACACTATTATTTTTAAGTTGCAAATCATCCGGATTTCTTTTGCATTTTTCAAGTTAGTGCATTTTATTAATACAAAACCTCTGGCATACTATTCACTGTTTTGGCTATTTAGAAGTCACAAACAGATAAACTGAATCAGACTTTAGTATTATATACACTAGGACAGTGCCCGTTCCAAATGTGCATGTTTGGAAGGGGCCGGAATTTATGTAAAATAATTTTCCATCCGTCGTACGAAACTACGGCTTCGAAGTATTTCGGGTTTCTCTTCAGTGTTGCCAATTTAGATCATTCTAAAGAGCGGAAGTCAAAGGGGATTATTTATAGAAACTAAGAAGAAAGATCTATAATTTTGAATGTTTTATTAGATTTCGAGAACCGCTGTCCCCCCAAAAACCAAACTCGACACTGTACTGCAGTGTGCTGACTAATACATCTGGCGAATGTCAACATCGTACAACGGGCAATTCTGGAGTAATACACACAGATTTCTTCAATTGTAGTTGGATGGAACATAATCGATTATGGTTATGCGATACCAAAGACAAGTGATATCCAAAGATCACATAAAAATGGAAGATTGTGTTTGTGTGTGTGTGTGTTCGTTCAGAGAGTAGACAGCAAAACTATTGGATGAATTGAGCTGAAATTTGGAATAATTGATTCCAGGACTACAATAGGTTCGTTGGGATGGCCAGGGGCTGTAACTGGAGATTTGGGAGCCTGAGGGGGGGTGGCTCCTTGAGGGGCCACCTTCAGCATTTAGTGAGATTTGTTATTGTATAATGTAGTAGAAATGCAATAGGTGAACTCATTCATAAAGCTTTTGCGGGGCTCTCTCCATTGGGGTCCCGGGGGCGATTTTAACCCCCCCCCCTTCCCACTGTGGATGGCGCTAAATTGTTATTGAACAAAAAACCCCAAAAAACAACCTTTTATTTTAACATGACGCAGACAAACGGTTATCACCACCATAGCAATTGGTTACCTCCCCTTTTTTGTTTTGCTTTTTTAGGATTTAAATATATATCAAGTCAATTTTGGACGCCTCATCGTGAGCCGTGATTAGTAGCCTGTCTCACAGAACGTTTTTATTGTAATGAGTTCAATCCTCACTGGGTGCTCCACACTTGTGGCCTTGTGCCATGTTAAGCTTAGTAATTATCAATAACGAGCCACTTATTCATTTTATATAAATGGTTTCCAGGAAGAAAACCGTCCAGTACACCTGATCTTCCATTTGTATTTAACTGCCTCCATTTTCCAACAAAACTGAATTTTTACCGTGGAATTATAAATTGTTCCGTATGGCGATCGGAATGGCAGTTATAAAAACGATAGGAAGGAGAGAAAAAAAAATCAAATGGTGGTGGAGTGGTCATTATTTTTTATTGGGTATTTTTCGTTAGACACTAAATAATTATAGCTATTATACCTCACCGTATTTTTGCTTGCTAAATAAATATGAATGAAAAGAAAAGGTTAAAAGCCCCCAGCACAAACTAAGCTTTGCTCAAACTGACTAACCCTAAACCCTAACCGTAGGTTATTATATCGATAAGATAATAATAGCCGAATTAACTAAATGTTGTTGGCTTTTAAAAAAAAACTTTAGCAAACAAAAATACGGCGAGCTGCAATAGCTATAATTATTTAGTGTGGTGAGGACTAACGAAACATACCCAATATATATCTTTAAAAAAAAAATAATGACCACCCACCACCATTTTATTTTTCTCTCTTTTCTATCTTGTTTATATTACTATGTACGACCAACCGGTGAGCTGCAATCGCTATAATCACTTAGTGTGACTGACTAACGAAAGAAACCCTATATATCTTGTGTTTAAGTATTTTTAGAATGCTTTCTACGTTTGTAGAGATTATTACTTTTCGAGCTAGCCATCGGTCTGTATAAGATAACATAGAAAAAATGAACGACTGTTACAAATAGAATAACATTTACCGAAAAAAGAAAAAAAAGAGGCTCAACTCTTTCGTGTGTTATGAAGCCGGAAAAAAAAATTATATCTGGAGGTGAAACATAAGAAAAGATTTATTATTTTAAACTCCAGTGTTGTATAATTACCTTGTTAAGTCATAAAGAGATTTTGAAAGTTTGCAGACGAAAGAAGCAAAACTGTTTTGTCTCCTTCGATGTAAATGGGCGACAGTTAAATTTGAAAACACAACGACGATTTGCAAGAATCGTGGAGAAGACTATTTTTTGGAATTTTAAACTGATTTCGGCATTAAACGACCCATCAAGGGTTGATATGCCGCCAAACAAATCAATCAATCAATTAACAAACATTGAAGTCTCTGCGACACAAGGCGTGATCCTCTTGTTTTTTTCTATCAAAACTAATGGCGATGGAATGAAATCCTTTTTAGGAAGAAGAAACGCCAAATCAAAGAAAGGGCGCCAAATTAGGTCCATCGGAAAACAACCAATGAACTGGGAATTCGAGAACGTGACCATATAGGGTGAATTGGAGAGGGCCTGTTTGGTGGCTAAGGTAGTTGCATTTTCACACCGGCACCAGTGATTGCTGTTCGAGCTCAGGTAAAAAGTCTGGATTTCGAATGGCGATTTTCAAAGCTCGCAAGCCAGCCCCACTTGAAAGATTGGCGTATCACAATCGTTCTAACACCCATTCAGCTCTGAACCGGAATAAACTTAGTAAATGATCATATATATAATAAAAGCCGTGTCTGTCACAATTATAGTATATTATCTCTTCCTTCCATTTTATTAAACTACCTAACTTTCTTTTCTCCCCATTTACCCGCTTATTAAACTACCTATCTTTTCTTCCCTCTCCTTTCCAGCCGAGTCTGTTGATGCACATTTATAACTCAGCGAAGCCATGACTCTTGGACTAATTAATATAAAAAGAAATAAACTAGTAAATTGTATATATACAACACAGTCATATCAAGTTTATATATATATACGTCTCTCTCACTCTGAAATTTTGTGTTGAGAAACAAATGAAGAAATAGTGCCTCAAAAAGATTTGAGGTTATCCGACAATTTTCGAGGTGTTGGATTGTTTTAAATGGTTTAGTAATCAATATTGACTCAGGTAAACTCGGCCTCCATTAAACTGCTTCAAAAGATATAAAAATAAACACTTATTGCATACAAAGATGAATAAAACGTCAGACAGAACATTCCGATTGTCAATGAATGGAAAACATCGATAAATATTGATATACGTATTTGTAGGTAAGGATTCGAATGCGTAGAAAACTAGAAATCTCTTACAGAGCGCATACATCTGCCAAACGCCATTGTTACTTAAAACCGAATGAAAATCAGTTTATATATACCAACAATGCGGGGGAGGTAACTGTAATAGATTCCTCGAACAGCCCCCAAATGTAATCAATTTTCCATTAGCCCATGGTTCACTCTTCTACAAAATATCACTGAAATTCATTGAGAACTTTTGGGGATATTGTGTGGACAAACATGAGTGAATACATAAATATAAGAAAAAAGATCTCTCGATTGAAAAGCAAGATCTTAGATCCGCCCCCAATTGTTAACCAATTCTTCTTAACCCCATAGCCTACCCTTTCAGAAAACGTCATTGAAATTCATTGAAAACCTCTGGAGATATTGTGTGGACAAACAGACAAACACGAGTGAATACATATACCTCTTCCAACTTCATTGGCATAGGTAAACACATTGATATACGTAATTGTAAAGTAAGGATTTGAATGCATAGACAATACAGAGAACGTTTCCGTTACGTCCTCACAAATTATTTCACCCCCATGCTCATTTACACACCGATTAAACAACAGGGTGAATGTTTACAGAGACCGAGAAATGATTGAAGAACATTAGCGATTAGAAATAATGAGTCCCAAAAGAAATTTGTGAGGCTCTAATTGTGCGTGTCTGTCAACATCGGATCTTCTGGGAATAATCAGGATATATTTATGTGCGCATTGGATCTGCATCGTTTGGCGGCGATGATATCACCAGCGATAATATCATCAGCTGTCCCTCCTCCTGGGTGCATAGCTTTAATATACGTCACCGAACTTTACCGAGGGTTTCCAAGTTTGCTCGATCCTTACAGGCTAAAAAACCAACCAGGTGGGCGGAGTGGCCTATCTGATAACGGCATGGAAAATGGAATCGGCGAACAAAGTTCAAATTTCGGCTGAGGTAGTTTAGGAAAGGCATGAAACCACTTCACGGACCCCAGCTATGGGTCAAATAGTAGGGTCGATTGAGCCCTTCAGCACTGTAAGGCGGTTTATGTAAGAGACGTTTACTCTGAACCCCCCCCCCCCAAAAAAAAAAAACAAAAACAAAAAAAACAAAAACAACTACATCTTGGCAGTCACCTTGGCCGTCTCGGCCTGCCGAGAAAGGGTACCACACATAAAATGTGCGCGCCGTTAAACAACCAGCGCTGACAGGAAGAGAGTCTTCCCATGACCATCAAAAGCGATGAATAAGCCAACACAAAATAAAACTAGCATTCCAAGGGAAATTATGAATCACCGCCACTCATATATGTTGTGTTGGGGGTGATCAATTAAAAAGTTGCAGCCTTTTGTTGGGCTGTGATCACTAAAAAAGGTTTGAATTGTATATATAATGTATAAATTCTATTCATATAAAAGCCAAATATGTAAATGAATATGTTTGTATGATGTCTGGTTGTTTGTCATGTCAGCCATCTGACACATTCCACACTTCATAATGGATTGGTCCACATAAAATAGATTGTACAGCCAATACAATAATTAAAGGGTGGACAATAAAAAAATGAGACATGCCGTTCCCATAGCAACGAAGAACACCAATCAAAGTCTACAGACAAACTGGGTCAACGCAACGCCGAAAGCTGCAAGAGACAGTCTGTCTTCCTCCTTCGCCTTTCTTTCTGTTCCTTTGATGTAGTCCACAGTGAGTAAGCAGTTGGAAATGGGAAGCAGTTGCTAGATACTTGGAGACGTTTCTGGAAATGGCCAAATGCAAATACTCTCAGCACAAAAAAATGTCAAAATGGCTCAAAATTTAAATATGTCCAAACAAAAAAGTTCAACTTTATTTTGTAAGTTATATTTTTAATAAAATAAGTTTCTTTCTATGACTTTTTTTTTCATACCGCACGATTTCAGTGGTGACTTTTCTTAAGTTGAAATTAGGATACTTGAGTTAATACAAAAAGGATTACCTAATAAAAACTCTTTTGGCCCCTTATTGCCGTTCCATGCATAAATAACCGTCGTTTTTGGCGGATATATGCTAGTAGATATATAAGACTTGTCAGTTTAACTCAGTTGGTAAGAGAGCCGCCAACCAATCACTTGGTGGTGATTTCAAATCACGGTAAGGACATTTTATATATCGGTTTGGTTTAACGTGACGTGATAGACAAACAGTGAAAAGTTTATTCCCCTGAATTAGGTGAGGATTGTTCCCTGTTCTTGTTGCTACGGGGGAAAAACAAAATCAACTCCAACTTGGACTGGAGTTTGACAAAAACAAAATCTCGAACGACAGAAGCGATTGGTTTACTTGAAGCAAAAGTAATGAGAATGTAACTAATTCATATATTTTGAATTTGATGATCTTGAGGCAAATAAAACAAAAACAGACATTTAAAAAAAAACGTGGATCACCCCCCCCCCACCTAGAGTGGCCATTTGAACATCCTCCGCCTTAAGTTTTATCAATTGAACACCTCCCCCCCCCAAAAAAAAAAACATCCTACCCGACAAGAAGGTTTTATCAATTAAACATCCTCCCCCACAAAAAAGTTTTATCAATTGAACATTCTCCCTCACAAAAAAGTGTTATCAATTGAACATCCTCCTCTCTAAAGCAGTCTAAGAAGAGGTTGTTTAATTGAAAACCATTGTAATTTAGGAAACTGGAAAAGACATAGGAATTAATTTATTTTATTAATGAAGTTAAAGAAGATATTGTTCACACATTAATACGTACATTTTGGCCAAATATTTCATGCCACATAAATTCTTGTAGGTATTCCTTTAAAAAGTCGCACTTACAGCCATGCATCTCCTTAATTCTGGACTTTTGTTTGTTCCAATATGACTCGATAGTCTGTGTATGCACTCTATCTGATGGGGTCACAATTCACTAAAGTGATCCATTTTATCAAGATGAAAGGGATCACTTTAACATCTTCCCTCCCCCGAAACCGATCATTTGAAGATCCCCCCACAAACCAATCTAAGTGTTAGGATGTTCAAGTGATGCGAAAACGTTTCCTTTGATTCTTTGTGACGAATAATGTTCCAGACGGTTTAGAGGTTGATTTTTTGTGTTCGTATAATTAAAGGTTTAAGTGTGTTAAATGAAATTATGGAGATGATATTGGGAAGGAGGAGAAAGAGAAATTTTGGACCGTGATCAAGTGAAGAGAAGAAAAAAAGAAAGATGGGTCAATAAGAGATGAAAAGGAGGCTAAGAGGTTAGGGCATTTGGGAGAGGCGGGCGAGGACAGGGTGCTTGAGGATGTAAAGTGAGAAGATGGCGAGGTACTAGAAGAGTCAGTTGCATTCTGGCTTTAATCATACTCTGGTGTTTTTGTCCTGCTGAGAAGCTGACAAATAGAACGGTGAAATCAATAAGAGAGCCAACTCGGCTAAGGTGTTAGGAATTGGAAAGAAGGTCATTGAAGAAGTCGGTGAGTAGCGTACGAGAAACAAATGTAGAAAGCAGACGACAAAAAGAAAATGGCAGTTACGATAAAGGAGATGTAGTCAACTAAAAAGCAAAACACATAAAAAAAGCAAGCCTGGCTGCTCTAGAGTCAAACTCTGCTCAAACTTCTACTTCTTTACGTAATTCAACTATACATTGTGGAGGTATGAAAGACTTGTCAATTTAGCGCAGGTAGTAACACATCAGGCTAGCGATCATGAGTTCAAATCACGGCAGTGGAATGGGGATTTTACATATAGGTTTACTCACCTATTGTTAGTGAGGATTGTTCATGTTACATAGGAAATATATTGAAAGTTTGAAACATATA
>VCCN01001082.1:1077769-1088528 GCA_006491835.1 Architeuthis dux | reverse complement strand
TGTTTTATGCAAATGTGGTAGTTCTTCCCAACTTTTTTTTCTGAAAGAGGAGATCTTGTTGCTTTTTAAAAGGCAACAAGAGCTTACTAACCATCTTAATGGCAATGTATTTTTTAAGTATAGGCAAAAAAAAGATATCTGAGTGCATTAAGTCATTTACACTTCATGTTTCATTCATCCTAAAATAATTCCGTTCACTTTTGTTTGAATCATTCACCAGTTTAAGAAGCACTGTTCAGAGGTTGTTGATGAAAGTCATTATTATTGTTGACTGGTGGCCGCATCAGTCCAGGAGCCACAACGGAGTTTGGTGTCTCCGTCCAGATTGCCTGGGGAATTCGGTCAAACGCACATTATCTTATTTTGCGTTGTTATTCATGAAGACTTTTTGTGGAGCATAGGGGCGCAACCACTCTGCTACGGTTTCAATAGCAAATAGGTTTTACGGGGTGGAGTTGCTAGCCCCACGCCCAACCGTCCACCTCCACCCGGGCTTAGGACCAGCTATAACAACTACTGCCAAGCTATAGGTTTTGTTTCTGTCAGAGTACCCTTCTCTTAGATGGACTGCCGTACAGGGCTAAAGGGCACCAACCGAGGGTGGTGGATTCATGCCTTTCCCTTTATTGTGCGTTACAAGTGCATTTTTGGACAGCGGCAGTCCAAACAGTCATAGCGTCCTTGTTATTCTCAGCAAAAATATGGAGTGACTAAATATCCAAGGGGGCGGACGAACCCCCGACCACATTCTTCATGAGTGGCGCCTTTTCAAAAATCTTTTTAATAACTCTTCAGTTTCCTTGTGCGATAAAAGTCGAATCACATTATCTTTCGGCCCTGTCGGCTGGGGCCTAGAATACGCCGACTGCACCCCCTGCAGAGGGGTAAGACCCACCCAAACAGGGGCCACCTGTTCTTTCACCATAGTCGCAAGATTCTATTAAAAATAAATAACCTTTCACCAAAGTCGCATATTAAAAAAAAACCCAAAAAACAATTATGTACTTTCTTTAAAACTGTATCTTCCTTATGTTTTGAGTTTAAGTACAAAATAAAAATGTAGAATGAATTTTAAATTATTTCTCACCTGTCAGGGAATTTGACCCCCCCCCCCCCCCCCCACCGGGCCTCAATAGTTTTATAAATAGTAGGCCACCTACGGCATTTCTACTGACAAATCTCACTAAATTTTGGAGGGAGCCCTCAAGGAGCCAAGTTCCCTGGGCCCCAAATCTCTAGCTACGCCTCTGTCTGTCCTGGCATCTTTTTTATGTGCTTACCCACCCCCTTTTTCGAACCTGGCTACGCCCCTATATGTAGAGGGCGCTTTTATAAATGGACCTGTGACATCGGCTATTTTGCAGCATCTCTCAATATTAATGACAGGTATAAAACTGATAGGAATGGCGACTCAAAAAACTGTTGCTGCTACAAATTATCTGTTTCGTCTATGACTAATGCAAAAGAGGTTCAAGAGAAAAATATGACTGCTTGGAGTGTGTGGGTGGGGTGGAGTCTCAACATCATTCAGAGCAATGGAAAAGGGTGCTAGAAAAATTCGGTCTTAGAAAATTCGGTCAAAAAAAAATATGGAAATATTATTTTTTTTAAAAGAGAATGAAATCAAAGGACTAGGAATTAATGGAAGGCTATTACAGAAAATTTGACGAATTCTTAAAAGCCAGAACCTAGTGACTTCTCTTCCAGTATGTACAGTGGCTGGTTAACCATTAGGCTAAGTAGGCTTAAGCCTAGGGGGCCGGAAAGGAGGGGACCCGAGAGCAACAAATGCTTTAATTGAATGTACACATTAGTATTTTGGATGATATTTAAGTACTTTTGCATATATTTTTTCATATTTGGAATATTACAAATACTATTTTGTTTTCTAAATTAAGAAATAAATGAATAAAATGGCTGTAATTGATTCATATAACTTTAAGATATCATACATGTAACATATTATACATAGTACAACGATATACAGTATCGCCCATAAATAAGTACACCCTACCACCTTTTTTTATAGAAAGTTCATATTTTCTAAACCAAACAGGATTTTATTATTTCTAGTGTAACATTACACAATCAAAACAGATATTATCAGGTATTATTTATGACCAAACTCTACAGCATTGTAGAGTTTGGTCATAAATAATACCTGATAATATCCGTTTTGATTGTGTAATGTTACACTAGAAATAATAAAATCCTGCTATATTTGGTTTAGAAGAAAATGAACTGTCTATAAAAAAAGTGGTAGGGGAGTACTTATTTATGGGCGATACTGTAAGTTATTTAACGTGACACAACGTCATTTTATTCAATTCAGCAAAGGGCTTGGCCGGTGGGGGCGCTTGCTAGGGGCCTGGGTATTTGATAAGGTCACAGAATATGTATAATCATTTGTTTATCGATTAAGTGTACAAGAATTGTCAAATCTCACGGTTTCTGAACCCAAACTGACGGAGAGTGACTTCACCAGGTAAACAGGCGAAGGAGAATCCATCTTATGGAAAGACATACAAAATAAAGACATGTTATGATTTATGTATCCGGACACCCGTGGCGGAAATGTGGGTGAACCCAGTCACCTCGGGAGATGGGTATTGTCTAAATATTGTCAGTGTTCAAAACAGGAAATGGGTACCGGTGATTGACACCGTGTGACACCACGTAGGCATTGGGGAGATCTATAAAGCAGAAGACTGGCATCCCTCCCAGGGAAGCGGGCAGAAATCTCGATACTAAAAGAAGACGCAGACATCAGCGGAGCTCTTCACTCTCCGGCCGACAAAGATATATGTTGTGTAATAAAAATATGTCCAGATATTTTTACAGCAAGTCTTCGAGTTTCCTTTATAGTGAAGTCCAGCGAATTCTTCCCGGCCTATATAACACGCCAAGATGTGACGGATTATCTACCACTCGGGCCCCTAGGCCCCCTGACCTTGTCCCCTGTTCCACCCTCCGTTGAATAGGCACGTTAAATATCATAATTTATATCGTTGACAACTTTATTACATCAGGAGTTGGTGTCGCTGCCGTACGAAATCTTAAAAGCATTACTTCTAAATTAGTCCAGGGGCCAATACTGATATTTTCACAAATTGGTACCACCCAAGGTGGTCAAACAATTTTTGTATTTTTGTCTTCCTACATGTCTCTAGTTTATATTTTGGTAGTATATTTTTGTAGCTTAATGATAGTTATGTAAACAAACTTACCCCCATATAAAACTAGAGAGCGAATACCTCTGCCAACGGAGGTAATTGTGCATAGATCCGCCCCAAAATACAATCACTTCTTCAGTAGCCTATTGTACACCCTTCCACAAAATCTAATTGAAATTTATTGAGAACTTTTGGAGATATTGTATGGTCATGACTATAAACATAAATGTATGAAAAAGAATGGAAACATATCTCTCAATCGAAAAAAATATTTTTAGATCCACGCTGAAATTTAACCAATTCTTCCCTACCCAATTGCCCACCCTTCCAAAAATCTTCATTAAAATTTGAGAACCTTTGGAGATATCGTGTGGTTGAAAACAGTTAGCTAGGAGGTATGGGAGATAATTGTGTAACCACTTCGTCCGTCCACTTGAAATATATTGAGAACTTTTGGAGATATTGTATGGACAGTCATGACTAAACATAAATGTATGGAAAAAAAAAAATGGAAAAATTTCTCAATCGAAAAATATTCCTGGATCCACCCAAAAACGTCACCAATTCTTCCTCACCCCCATTGACAACCCATCCAAAAATCTTGCCCACACGATAGTTCAAAAGGTTTAATAAATTTCAATGAAACTTTTTTGAAAACTTTTGGAATTATCATGCGGACTGGTAGATAACTTTTGAAGATAATGTGTGGTGTTGGCAGATAGCTACAATGTAGGGGGGTAATTGTGCATGGATCCGCTCGAAACCTTCCTGACTACTTTTGCACCACAGCGAAAATCCGCCATTTTGAATTTTCCATTAAAAAAGTACCAAGCTACAATGCTGAAGAGGTTATATATTAATGTTTTCATATTGACCCTATTAACATTCTGGTACCACTAATGTTTGGCCACCTTAGGTGGTACCAACATCTGGATTGGCCCCTGGACTAAATGTTTTTATGTTTGGATCCTAATTTAGTAAACAAAATAGTATTTATAATATCCTATATAAGAATAAAATATGTGCAAATGTACTGAAATAGCATCTGTCACCTGTACTCCCAATTAAACCATTTCGCTCTCAGTCCCCTCCCAGGGCCCTGTCGGCTGGGGCCTAGAATACGCTGACTGCATGCCCTGCAGAGGGGTAAGACCCCCCCCCCCAAACAGGCGCCACCAAAGTCGCAAGACTAATTAAAAAGAAAAATAACCGTTTACCAAAGTTGCAAGACACTATTTGGGGGATTATAAACCGATTTCGGCATTAAATGACCTATCAAGGGTTGATATGCCGCTAAACAAATCAATCAGTCCCCTATCACTTCCGGGACCCTAGGCTTAAGCCCACTAAGCATAATCGTTAATCTGCTGTTGGCACCAAGCTAAATCCTTTTTGAACAGCCAAATCAAAATCGGTCTTGTAATTGTTATCAGATGTTTATGAAAGAAAACAAAATATGTGGGAATTGCAACAGATATTCAGATGGACAACAGAGTAGGTAAGATAGATATAAATAAGGCATATAGATCAGAGTTTCTTAAACTATTTCAGTATCATTAACCCTCGAGTCTTTATCACAACAGTTCATTGATCCATGACTAAATTTCCTTATTTATTTTTTATTTATCATTTTCGTCTTATTCTCTCTTGTGTATACATTTATACATTCATTTTGTATCAGGAGTTTGTCTGGTCTCTCTTAAAAAGTTATAAGTCGGCTGCTTTGAAATTAGAAAACCATAGGTTGAGCGAACGAAACAAACAAACATATCCACTGACATAAAACGCAATAAGAACTTACTGACCACTTTAATGACAATGCCTTTTATTTGAGTATAGGAACAATATAAATATCCAAGGAAATTAGGTCATTCGCCCTTCTAGTTTCATTCACTTCCCAAAATAAATTCATTCATCCATCCATAGGTGAATCATTCACCAGTTAAGAAGCACTGACGTGGACGTTGAAAACATTTCTAGTTCAGCCGACTACCCATTTCTTTAGCAGACGACAAACTGGGTAGATTTAGATTTGTGAGCATGAGGCCCCTTCCAACATTTAGTGAGATTTGATTAAAAAGGAAATATTTGCAATAAATAGACATGCACTATCATTTAATTGGTGAAAGACAACCGCAAAGACTGAATTATTACACAGGCCTACACAATTTTATCACCTGACTGTTGTTTTCATTCTGATATCTGTTTTTAAAATATTTCTGGTGCTGATTTCAAAATTCGCATCAGTTTTTGTCCATCAGGTCAATTCTTTTTTTCTATAGCATTTTGAATGTTAATTGCATTTTTACAAAAGTGTTTGTTCCAAATGTGATCTAAAACATTTTACATATAAATCATTATCTAATGGGTGTAAGCCATGTTTGATATTGTTGTTTTAAGTAAACGTATATGTAATTTGTGAAAATTCCTTTAAATAACGGCAAAATTACCAAACTTTAGAAAAATGCTGATATGCTATATAGAAAAAGGCCTGTGTTATTCATGCAATTCCTGTATTTACAAATATATTCTTATTATTGTACAATGTAAATAGAAATGCAGTGGATGAAGTACTATTTATAAAACTTTTGGGAGCGCCCCTCCATTGGGAGCCCGGTGGCGTTTTCAAATAGCCCCCTCACCCAGCTACGCGTCTGATCGAATAATTAATTGACAATTTTTGAAGATAGTAGACGGTTATTAAACCGATCACCGTGTATGACCCGTGTGTAAGTCGAGCTATTTCAAAATAAGGTTTTTCCGCTCAAAGTTTGTGTCCACCTATGTATGGATAATATTCACGTATTTATTTGAAAAAATATCTTTTTTCCATTTGGAGCCGGGGGGGCTCCAAATGGAAAAAAGATATTTTTGCTCAAAATCCTGGATCCGCCCGATGAGATTATAAAGGAATGACCGAATTAAATCAGAAATTAGCAAAGCAAAATGGCTAATGACTAATGCATCCGTGTCTGTTAGCTCCGCTCTCATAGACGAATTGACATTCTGTGTGGTTCTTTTTTTCTCTCTTTCAATAAATCCTATCTCAATATCTTCGCCTCGGTGAATGGGTTTGTCTTGTGCTCTATACATTAATACTCCGCTTATCTATATCCCATTTAACGCTGATTCTCTATAGAGCTCTTTTTTCAAATATCTTTCATAATAAATTTAGCAATGTTGAATTTCCAAAAATAGATAATGAATGATAAAAGACAGCATCATGGACAGTCTCCGAAATAACTGTATACTAGATGCTTTGGTTAATGTGTCATGTGTATGAGAATAAACACATACACATAAACAACAATTAATCATGTAGCGATATGTATCGACATCTAGTATTTCATGAGCCCCGGAAAGTAGCTACCAGAGGAGATACACAGCACTAATCCATTACATTTTGTTGAGGCTCAACAACGACATCATATATTTTAAAGTGATTGCTGACATAATGTCTATTTATGCTATGTTATAATGACCCCGTATAGCGCAGTTTCGTTTAGCGATGCATCTTTTAGAGACGTATCTAGAATGCTAACCGAGGTATTACTGTATTGACGTTTTGCGACTGCGTATCCAGGCACGAATGGATGTTCAGTATTTTAGAGAAAGTGAAACTCGGAGACAGTGTCGTAGCTATAGATTTGGGGGCTCGGCTCCTTGAGGGGCATCTTCCAACATTTAGTGAGATTTGATGAAGAAGGAAAATTTGCAATAGACATACACTATCATTTAATTGCAGAAAAACAACACCAAAGGCTGAATTATTATTTATGCAATTGCTGTATGCACAAATATATCCTTGTTATTGTATAATTTCAGTAGAAATGCAGTAGGTGAACTACTATTTATAAGGGGGCGGGCTCCATAGGGGGCCCGGTGGCAGTTTTCAAATAGCCCCCTTCCTCCCTCTCAGCCACGCCTCTGCTTCGTTTATCAAAACAAGAAAAACGTAGAAGCAGACGATCTGAAATGGCAGTGTTGAGTTTAGGAGAAATAGAGAAATGAAATAATGGTACTTAATCTATTCGATTTAATTGATGATTAATATCCAATTAATATATCGAAGAATTAATGAAATAGTAATAATCGGTTTCAAGATATGTATTTGCTCACAAATATGATGCCAGGTATGCATAATGGTAATAAAAAGATTTCGCCGTGACAGTTGATCTAAACTGAATTTTACGCATTTTGCCATTGATCGAAGTAGAAAAAAAAAGTATCTCCTTATATAATGATCAGCGTGACCTTTTCTGTGTCTGTCCGTAACAATGGACTCTTCCACTTAAATGTAACAATTTTGCTGATAAAAATATCTCCTATGTGCTATTTGAATCAATGGACCCTTTCACTGAAATAGATTCAGTGGTTTCTTTTTCTAAGAAAATGATCTCATAGAAATTCAAATATGTTCGAGACTTTTTTCACCGGTATTAATTTTTAGTTTTTGAATAAACACTACCAACAAGAAGAGCAATGTGTGTGTGTGAATGTGAAGGCTCAGATTAAGTATTGGATAATCCTTGAATAGAGAATAAAATTGAAGAAAATACTTTAAACCCAAAATCAGACGATAGCATTAATCGATCCCCAAAACCGAAAAAAAAGGCAGACGATAATAATCAGTTAGCCATAGCAACATTTTGCCCACAAAACCAATATTTATATTAACAAAAATGTCTGCCTATTCCAGTCAGCAATACCACTTTTTAATGATTTAACGGAAAAATAACCTAAGATTATATTCGAAATCTAATATCTTATTATTTGTTTTTCTTAATATTCGACAGGATTCGAACTCACAACCCTCTTTAGCACTGACGTAGCTAGAGATTTGGGGGCCTAGGGATGGAGATTGGCTCCTTGAGGAACCCCCATCCAACATTTGGTGAGATTTGATAAAAAAGAAAGATTTGCAATAAATAGACATTCACTTTCACTTAATTGGTGAAAAACAACTCCAAAAGCTGAATTATTATTTATGCAATTCATGTATGTACAAATATATCCTTGTTATTGTATAATGTCAGTAGAAATAAAGTAGGTGCACTACTATTCATAGAGACCCCCCTTTCCCTGGGGATCCGGGGGCGTTTTTAAATAGCCCTTCCCTCAGCTACGCCTTTGCAGTTGAAGTACTTCGAGCCACAATGACTTATCGGTTAAATATAATACTCTGACTTGTATATCATCTCTGCTGTTTAATTGATTAGACATTGAAGGAGACACTGAAAGTCTAACTCACTTATGCGTAAGAACTATATGAGTGGCCGCGCATGATAAGTGCCCAACGAACCATTTTAAAAAGTTGATATTTTCATTATTTTTAGAGCTACAATTCTCATTTTTATTTTATTTTGAAGCTTGGACGCTGTGAATCATAATGCAAAGTGTTCAAGCTTCAAAATGAAAAGAACAAACTGAGCATTGTAGATCTAAAAATAACGAAAATATCAACTTTAAAAATGGTTCGTTGTGCATCATATACGGCCACTCATGATATCTTAGTATTGTTGAAATGAGCCTCGTTGCTCTTACAAATAGCAACGAGTATAACTAAGATATTTTCCTTCAATCAAAAGTATTCACAACATTATGATCTATCTATAAGGGTGAACAGTGTGACTTTCATTCTAGTTCTTCTATATTTGATTAAATCAGACGGGTAGCTGAGGAGGGAAGGCTATTTGAAACCCTCTGGTACCCCACTAAAAGCTTTATAAATAGTTCACCTACAGCATTTCTACTGACAAATCTCACTAAATGTTGGAGGGGACCCCTTAAAGATCCAAGCCCCCGGCCCACAAATCTCTAGCTTACACCTCTGGGTTAATGCTTTTGTTGACTCAGAGCAAAAAACGTGAACGTATATATTTTTAAAAAATTCTAGTTCTCTTATACATGATTAGATAAAGGGCTTTCAGGAACGGATTCAGGGGGTGTCGAAGAGGGCTTTGGGTCTCCCCTCGTCGTTCGGGCAAAGCACAATTTAAAAAATTCTTTTAATTCTAGTGGTAAAAAGCTACGACTCAAACGTAAGTGAAAAATGCCGGATCACATATCACTTCCTTGTTTTTGATGTTTGAAATTTGTTTTCTTTTTCATGTATTTATTCGTAAAAATACATTTTTCGATTTGGAGACCTTATTCATAATCCAGGACCCGCGCCTGGCTTTTAATTTCTATGTTGACTAAACAGAGCAAAAAAGCGGACAACACATGCGTAGCTGAGGGGGCGGGGGTTATTTGAAAACGCTTTCCGGGCCCCCAATGGAAGGCCCCCCGACAAGCTTTATAAATTATAGTTCACCTACTGAATTTCTACTGACATTATACAATAACAAGGATATATTTGCACATACATGAATTGCATAATAATAATTCAGCCTTTTGTGTTGTTTTTCACCAATTAAGTGATAGTGCATGTCTATTTATTTCAATTTTTTCTTTTTCATCAAATCTCACTAAATGTTGGAGGGGCCCCCTCATGAAGCCAAGCCCCTCGGGCTCTCAAATCTTTAGCTATCGCTAGCTATGCCACTGTTGACTTAATAGAGAGAAGAAGAAAAAAAAAGGCTAAAAAACATGTTTCGCTTACCTTTCCGAGGGCAAGGGCATTGGAACCAATGTAAAGAATGGAGAGTAATACAGCAAGTTTTAGAATTGAATTGGTCTGCATGTTGAATCACTTTGGAGACGATGCCTGGATAAAGGCGTCGCGTTAGACGAAGGTTGGGTAACCTTATAGCATCGACGGCACCTGCTGCAAGAGATGAAGGTGCGTATGTCGTGTGTGACGACTGGCGTGGACTTGACGACAAGAAGCGAGTGGTACTCTGTTGTACTGCTGCTACTCTCTAGAATTCACTGCTGCTGCTGGGAAGACGGGGATGGAGAGCAGAGATGACATCAACTGCGATGGTCGTCGCTGCTGCCAATGTTGCCGAATTTATTTGTAAGTTTACATCTAAAATAGAGTCCAAAAGCATCTAGAAACATCTAGAAACATCTAGATCAGTGGTTCTTAATTTTTTTTGAACGACGCCCCACCCCGCGAGCTCAAAAAATTTGATATTCCCATTACTATAAAACGAAGTAATTTAATTATATATCATAGGGTAAATTCTTTGTAAAAAAATACTGATATATGAACTTTAATGCACTTACTAAAATTTCTGTAATTTCTGTGTGTGAAATTTAGTAATAACACAATTTACTTCATCATTTGTATACCTCACAAAGTTAATGAGTTAAGCATTAGTTACTATGTAATCTACAGTAAAATTAGTAATTAATAGTATTATGCAATTAAGAATTAATAGTATCGTGTAATTAGGGATTAGTCAATTAAGCTTTAAACCTTCTTTAAAAAGATAAACATCTAGGAAATATATAAGATATTATTGATAAATTAAATATGGCTACAATCGTCAACATTTACTTTATTTAAACATTACTTATTTTATAAAAAATATTTCTCATTTTATTACCATGAATGAAATAAGAATATTAAATGTTTATTTTTATTGAATCGTCCGAATAGTAATTTCTGTCATCTAGACGCAACCAAAAACATCTAG
>VCCN01001082.1:1038916-1057504 GCA_006491835.1 Architeuthis dux | reverse complement strand
ATATATTATTTTTTAGTATAAATGTATTTATTTTTAGAATGAAATACGCCCTTGCGTATTTCTAACATACATCTTCGAAGATATGCAAGACTTGTCAGTTTAGCTCCAATCGTTTGGTCGTGATTTCAAATCACGGTAGGGAAATGTTAATTTCATATATTGGTTTGGCGTGGCGTGGCGGAACAGACATGTTATTATTAAGATAAACTCTGTGATTCAATTCTCTCTCCAAGAAAAATGGCACATGCCGAACAAGGGCGGATTCAGGGTTTTGAAGAGGGGGCGGTCAAAATGTAAACACTTTGAACATGAAAATGGAAAAGATTTGTAGCAGAGGTGATCCAAATGGAAAAATTTGTTTTTACAAATTTATAGGTGGACAAATTTAAAACATCCCAAACAAGAAAGTACAGTCGCGGATTGCGCCCCCCCCTGCTACAACAGAGCATAATTAAAAAGATTATTTTTTAAAATATTAAGCTAAAGAAATTTTTAAAAATAAAAAAAACAAATAATACCAAATGATCATAAATTAATCTTAAACACTCAAATTTATTATATCCATTGTCTTATTAGGCAGATAGAGTAAAAAAAAACAATTTTTTAAAAAGAAGAGAAATTGTACCCCCGCCTTGCTCAATATCCTGGACCCGTCCCTGTAGCAATATGTGATCGGGAAATTTTCACTTTCATTTGAGTCATAGCTTTTTAACACTAGAATTGACAAAAGAGTAAAGTAAAAGAAATTAACCAAAGAAATTTACCACAGAACCAATAAATAAATTAAAAAATTATAAAGAATAAGACAAAAGACATCTTAATATGAGATGAAAAACAAAATAATAATCTTTTGTGTTTCATCTCATATTAAGATGTCTTCTGTCTTATTCTTTGGGATTATTTGTTTTTTTTTATTAATAACATTTCTTTATCTAGATATTTCTAAAAGAAATTCTAATAATTGTACTTTGTTCGTGCAGGGGGTGGAGCCCCCCCCCCGATGGATCCCTACCCCCTTGAACTGCACCTGAGCAAAGTTAGAGCGTCGAATATTCCTCGTTGGCGAGTTTCTTTCAGGAATCGGAATATGAAAATGAGTTATTTCCCTTGAACTGTCCAGCTCGTTCGACTGAACTGAGTTGTCTTCTTCGAGGGAGCCTTATTGATATGTTCCAACTGCGACGAAAGTTGACAGTTCTCTGAAAGCAAAAACTCTTTTCGTTCAGACTTTTTTGAATCGGTTAATAGTGTTCACAAGAAAAGAATGATAGATAGAGAGAGTAGGCGAAGAAAGAGGAATATTTTTTCTTTTTTACGTCACACTATGTCATATAATTGTCTTTTAAAATCAATTCTCAAAATAAAAAATAGAAAGTACAAGAAAGAAAGAAAAAAGGGAAAATAGATAGATAGATAGATAGAGAAAGAAAGAAAGAAAGAAAGCAGATTATACAGTGTTTATAATTAATGTATACACTTCATATATATATTTATAACTTTTTCATTTGCCAATGTATTCTATTGCATTTCGGACGATTTAACGGGGATTAAGTTGAAAAGTCAATTGGAAAAAAATAGTTTTATTACAGAAACAAATATTGACAAATATGGCCAAATGCTGTAAAAATTGTATAAACAACGTCACAGGTTTTGAACATCGTCTGTTCTTTTTCTTGTTTCCTTTTTTAAAGTCCTGACCTTCTTTGTTTACTTCGTGAATTGATCTGATTTTTCTATTGGATGATGCAGTAAGTATTTGTCTGTGTTTCACTGTTTAATGATTGGCTCACAGTTTGCAATCAAAATGTTGCCATTTTTCAAACTTGTGTATCTTCTCTCTGAATTTTTGAGGTGAGGAATTATCATTACTAGACTAAATACCCACACTAAAAGAATGAATAAAACAGATATATAGATTGATAGATGAAAATCAGATGGTGTTTAATTTTAATTTTAATTTGAAACTCTTTGACCAATCAAAAATAATTTAATAATGCTCACACCTACAAAACGCTTGCAAGATGTCCACACAGTTAAGATGTTGAAAATGGCCTAAACAGCCGTAACATGTGCATCAGAAGACATTACACAAAACGGAACTACGTTCATAAAAACGGTGATTTTAAAATTTAAGGTTAAAAAAATCCAAACATTTTGAAGTTTTAGAATTTTAACATTTATAACGTCCAGAACACTGAAATTGAAAATAATTTTCATTTTCATAGTTTATTGGGTGTTTAATTTAATTTGTTTTTAATAAGTGATATTTGTGACTTTTAGAGTTTGTTTTACGATTTCTGAAACATTTTAAATGTACATAAACACGGCTTAAAATAAGCGAACAGTCATTCTTCCCTTTACTCTCAGTTGCTCTATCCGATAAAAAACATTCTCCCTCTTTCTCTCGCCTCCCCTCTGTGGATGATATGGAGACCTCACTCCAATCAGCAAACATTCATTCTCTCTTTTACACTCCCCTTCTCTCTATAAACGAAACAAAGTCCCCACTGCTTATTTTCAGCAGCACCCAGGTAGTTTAGCTGAAAAAGCGGTCACAAAATTGTGTCCAATTTAGCATAAATTACATTGTAAATCGACCCACCCATTAAACATATTGGGGTGGGGGGCGATTTTCAAAAACTAATTTGCTAAAAACCTTTCCCTGGGTCACATTGATACACACAGAAATAATCATGGGGGTTTATGTTGTGTGGTTTTTGAGGCTGTCACATACGGACGGATGGACAGACTTTTAAATGTCTAAGATAAGATACATTGTTTTTTTTTTACTATTGTCTACAGCTTGGTTGTTTATCTGTTCACAACGTTTCGGCCGCTGTATCCTACGGCCTTCGTCAGTTGCCTGTCATGATAAAAAAGATCTCTCGGAATCTCGATTCGCAGGAGTTGGGGTAGACTGTTCTCATTCCACCCAGGGCCGGACTTAGCTACCGGCAACACAGGAAGTCGCCTGGGGCGCCAAGTGTTAGGGGTCGCTTGTCATGTGTCTGAGACAGTATGACTTTCCAAATACAAATGGAAAATGGGAAAATGAATAAATTAAACAGATTAAAAACAGCTAAAATAAGAAAATATCTTGATGTGAAGTCAGATCTTTTCAAAGGAATATACTATACTTTAAAGGGCGCCGTATTTCAGCTTGCCCGGGGCGCCAGGGACCCGCATCCCGCTGTTTGTGTCCAGGGGGATGTAATCTTGTACTAGGCCATTTTGTTTTCGGTGAAGACAATAGTCCGAAAAATCCTAGATATTGTGCATCTTCCTCTTCGTTGTTTTTAACATAGCGTTTCGGCCGATATGTTCTTCGGCTTTCCTCAGGTATTTGTTGCACCCGGCAGTTTTTATAAGTTAATTACTACATCTCCTCATACACAACAGCACATTTTGAAGGTATGGAATAATAAAAATGCTCCATTTAAGAAAGAAAATTACATTATTCGCAGTCAGAGTTTGAACTCGGCTCGCCGATTCCATTCTTCGTGTCGTTAACCGTTTGGCCACTTCGCACCTCTTTGACCGTCTGCATATTATTTTGCAACTGGTCTGGAATGTCTACCCAAGTTATTTTTACTCACTGAAGGTCCCTCTAGCACAGGAGTGGGCAAACCACGACCCGCTGGCCACATGCGGCCCGCGAGGCTTATTTGTGCGGCCCGCGAACGTTCTTGCACACTGATGTCAATTTGTGTGATCCCAGACATTCTCGCATAGAATAACGCGCCTAACGAGACTACAATGAGATTTCACGACCATGTTGTACACAGAAACGTACGATAGTGAAGACCGGAGTATTATTTTAAAGTCATTTAATATATCTTATTTCAAATTTTGTTATCCTAACAATAAGTGCTACAAAAACTACAAAAAACGGAAAATTGAAAATGAATGCCGTACGTTTAACAAGGAATCGACGTACAAGTATTTTTTGCAATGTTGCAATTAAAGCAGTGTGTCTAATATACCATGACAGTGTTGCTGTTTTTAAAGAGTATAATTTGAAGAGACATTTTCAAATTAAGCACAATAACTTTGGAAATCATTTATCAGAAAGTGAACTCCAGCGAAAAGCCAATGGCATGTTGAGAAGTTTAAAACAACGACAAACTGTTTTTGTAAAACAAAGCAGACTTTTTAAAGGACTGTATGCTTGATGTTGTTGATATTGCAAGCTCAGAAGTCAGAACAAACATTGAAACTATATGTTTGTCATGTAGAACTGTAGTTCGTCGTATTGATTCCATTTCGCAGAATCTGTCAGAACAGCTACTTGAGGCTGGTAAGTCATTTGAGTGGTTCTCACTGACACTAGATGAGAGCACTGACATACAAGACACAACACAACTGCTTGTGTTTATTAGGGGAATTGTTGATAATTTTGCAATTATTGAAGAGTTGCTGTCAGTTGAACCATTGAAGGACACCACAACTGGTTCAGATGTGTATACATGTGTTGAAAACTGCTTGGATGGATCTAGTTTACCTTGGAACAAATTGGCAAGCATTACAACAGATGGTTCGCCTGCGTTAACAGGAAAACATGTTGGCCTCATAAAGATGCTTAATGACAAAGTGAAAGATGAGCATCCACTTCACACTGTGTTATCATCCCATTGTATTATTCACCAGTAAAGTCTGTGCAAATCCTGCCTGGATTTCAAACATGTGTTTGATCCTATGATACGTGTCATTAACTTAATCAGAGCCAGGGGGTTAAATCACAGACAGTTCAGAAGTTTTCTGGATGATATGGAGTGCAAATATTCAGATGTACTGTATCATAGCAATGTACGCTGGTTAAGCCTCGGAAATGTTTTGAGAAGAGTGTGGAATCTGAGAGAAGAATTTGTTCTCTTTATTGAAATGAAGAACATTAGTTGTAAATTTCTAAGTAACACGAAAAAGACAGAATGGGTGTGCGATTTATCGTTCATAGTTGACATTTTCAACAAACTGAATGAACTGAACATCAAGTTACAAGACAAGGGTGTTTTGCACATGAATTGTTTGTGGAAATTATATCATTTGAAGTGAAACTAGCGCTCTTTCCCCAAAAATTGTGTGAGCACGACATTGTGCATTTTCCCTTGTTACAGACACAGACTATCCCACATGTCTGTTCAGAGAAATACAGTCAGCTTTAAAAGATGAGTTTTCAAGGCGTTTTTCCATGTGGCCCTCGGGGAGAAAAGTTTGCTTACCCCTGCAGCATGTCCAATTGGTTTCATTAGTCAACTCAAAGATTCTTACGGAGCCCTATTACAGCGCAAGGAGTATATAATAAATAGGATTATTATACTATAAATAATGTAGATTTAACAGTGGATCCACATGCCAAACTTGCTTTTCGGTGTACATTTTGTTGACCATTTGGGACCTCGCCATCCGGAAACAGTGACTACAACAAAAAGCCACCGGATTTCGACCAATCAGGACAAAGGAAAGTTTCATAGAAAATGTCATATATATCTATGAATTAGTTTTTGAGAGAATTGAATGCTTAATACTTATCTGGTACTAATGACTCCAAGTGTAGCCCAGGGATTCCAAAAATTACTAGGACACGAATAAAGACACGAAAAACCCGTCCCAATATCCGTTCGCGGAGCCAAGTCATTCATATTTGGTTATAAACTAAATGCTTAAATTAAAACAAATTATTAAAGTTTAATTTTCAATGCATCATGTGTGACCGAATTTACGGGGGCGGGGGCGTTGCTGATGAAATATATGCTCTAAAACAGTGTTTCTTAACCTTTTTTTTGTTCCGTGCCCCACCCCGACAGCACAAAACAAATATGTCCCCCTTACTCTCAAAAAAGTAATTTAATTGTATATCATGTGGCAAAAAAAGAACCACATCTCATATGGTTTCGCATATTTATAATTAAATTCTTGGACTTTAGCCAAATCCAGCGCTTTCATGCTTTGATGAATTCCCACTTACTTTAATGAGTTCAGCATTAGTTACGATGGAATTTATGGTAAAATTAGTAATTAATAGTATTGTGTAATTAGGAATTAATAGTATTCTATAATTAAGAATTAATCAGCTAAGCCTTAACACGACTCAGTTTTGAGTCACGGAACGCTTTTCGCTTCTCACATCTAAATTCCAAATTGCCCCCCTATATATATTAAAATTGCCTCCTTGTGGAGCACGTTCGGAATCACTGCTCTAAAAGGAGGCGGTAGTCTAAAACATTTAGGGAACACTGCTGTACAGTATTTCATCAATGGTTGTATGTGTTGCATATCGCTTACTCGTCCTTGTTTCTCTTATTAGGAAGCATCCCACCATTCATAAACAAGCATCTGATAATGGATCCTCGCTGATGATTGCGTTCAATATTCGGTCTATCACCCGGAGAGTCGATAATGTAATATTCGACTCCTCCCTCATTGGCTAAACCCTTCTTCCGCTTCTTCTGTTTCTGCATCACCTGATTCTTCATTTGAATTTCTCTCAGGGAAGTGCAGGGTGGCCGAGCGGTTAACCTCGCGGAGAATGGGGTCAGTGAGCCGAATTCAAACCCCGACTGAGACAGTTTGTGTTCACTTCGCATTAATGCCCTTGGGAAAGGCATGAATCCATCTCCCCCTCACCCATTTATGGGTAAAATAGCGGATGGTGAAGTGAGTGACGCCACTGCGGGTGATTGTCACCTCTAAGTCTATTTCACATATCGCCGAGATAAGAGAAACTTGTGACATGTGAAGCCCGGGCAGGGACGGCTGATGCCGTAGCCAGCGTAAGGGCTTAAAGATATCTGTCAAGCATACTTTGAACTTGTTCAGACATTGTAGGTTGACAAATCTCCGAGACATCAATCGAATATGAGCTCATACTCTACCTTTTTCCCAAGCAAGTTAAAACTTACAGCAAGCAAATTAAAAAATAGAGCGAGCAAATTAAAAATATTTTTTAATTTTTTTAATTTGCTCGTTTTATTTTTTAATTTGCTCGCTGTATTTTTTAATTTGCTCGCTCTATTATTTAATTTGCTCGCTCTATCTTTTAATTTGCTTGCTGTAAGTTTTAACTTGCTCGGGAAAAGGTATATAATACTCGTAAATATGAAGCTTTGTCCTATAAAATATAACCAAATTACAACGTTTGTTTAGTGATCCTGAACTAATGCTCCATAGTGATTCATGAACTAGTGATCCATAGTGATTCATGAACTTCTGTACTGCTGATCTGACATGACATGAGAAGATAGCTCGAGCCCCCCTCCCCTTCCACGGTATCGCCTGCCTGACCTGCGGCAATCTGTGCGCATTCAACTTTGGCCTGAGAAGACACCAAGTCATGGACACCAAAGAGAAAACCCTAACCAATGATGGACACCAAAAGACAAACCAAAGATAAATCAATCTCGAAACCAAAAATTGATACCAAGAAGAGGAATAGAGGACGTCATCGTTGATATCGACGGACTGCCCCAAGCAAGTACTGCCGATCTATTCAGTTCAAACAAAGACACGACTATATTTATTAGCTGGTGTCTCCATTCGTGCACAACGCATGGATCAATTCGAGGGGAGAAACAACATCGCTACCCATGTTCAAATATTTGATCACATGACGCATAGCCGCTGGAAAACATCCATCGATACATCCTTTCCCATCTTGAGTCTCTGTGAACATAGTTCACTATGGGAATGCCATTGCTTCTGGGCAAGCAAGTACAATGCTAAAACCAATAATTCGTTTTGATAGCAATTAGTATTGTCAAATTGAATGTACAATTTCTTCACAGGAGAGAAATCTTTCTTCGCCAAACCTTACAATATAGAGAATACAGCGATCCAGTCTTGTTGAGCTTCACCAGATGCGATATAATCGTAATATGTGAGCTGGAATGGCTTTTTATCTTCATTAATTTCTGGTCAGTATAGACCATCGCAAGCTGAGACCTTTCTTTCCGTAGTGTTCTACAGTTTTCACTCATAAATACATTAGGTCATATTTCATTGTGTAATCATTGACCATCAAGGCCTCTCCCAATTCTGTCATCGTCGTTCTTTTTCTCAATTGGATAATTTCGTTATTCCTTAATATATTTCAATGAAATTGTGTATATAGGGTTGTGGAGATATTCTGCCTTGGGGATGGTGAGTTATGGCCAATCCGATTGTTTGCTTACATTTTATAAGCAAAAACGTTGTTTTTGTTTACAATTAGTACAATTTCTAAAATCTTGACCGATTTTGCTGAAATTTGGCTATAATATTGACAAAACCTCAGGAATTGAAAAATGGTGAGTTACGTTCGATCTGATTTTTTGTTTACATTTTATATGTAAATAACCATATGACAACATGAAAAAGATATATAACTTTGGAACTGCTGAACTGATTAGATTTAAAATTGTTATACAGGTTCTTGGGCACCTAATTACTGAAAATGTATAACGTTTTTAAGAATTTGAATAAGAGTTTGAATTTTAAAGATCCTGGGTATCTCGGAGTTAACGGCCCTAATCAACAACTAATTGCCACTCTGTTAGTTCAGCATACCATATTATATCGGTTGTGAGAGACAAACACCCTTTGGCCCATATCTCTCTGTCTCTCTCTCTGTGTCTCTCTGTATCTCTGTCTCTCTTTCTCATAAAGAACTTTACTTTGTGTCGACAATCCAAGAATAAAGCATAGTGAATCGATGCAAATTTGTGATGCGATGCAATATCCTCAGTTCCTATGCATTCCCACAGCATTACACATGCTGTGGGAATGCATAGGAACGGCGTTCCTTCACTAATTACATACTACTAAAATTCTCATTCTGTTTATCGGTTTGTACACTCAAATTAGCCGAAACGATGCATTGAAGCTATAGATATTAAATCCCCGAAACAGTTCCATGCAACAACCGATGATCCCTACAAGAAAATAATTATATTTATAATATAAGATGTAATTCTGTGTAAAACATAAATCCATCTAAACATCTCTCATTAACAGTTATTAGTGAAAAACTGACTTACATGACAATGAAATAAACCAATAAAACAGAACATAAAAACATTTCTGTAGGAAAGATATTTATTTTTAAAAAAAACATTTTTTGTAGTAACACCCAGAAGTTTTAGGACTGTAAGAATTATGTAAATATAAACTTTTTTTTTTGTAACATCTTTAGTATTTGTAGCTACAAAGCTTTCTAGACTATATATATATTGAATCAAGGTACCCCCAAAATGAAATACATGTAGAGAAATCTGACTGTAGAGGCTTGCTTCGCTCACCGGATCACGACGCTCGTTAGAGCAGGCAGCCCCGCGTTCCCTCACTTCTTTTCTTTAGCACTACACCACTGAATATCCTAAATGGCAATTGACATTCATCAATGTTGGAAAGCTGGCTTAGTGATAATAACCCTAAGGGAATATCGTATGTCATGGGAATACTCACCATCATGTCCGGTGTGCGCATCGTCATTGTCCTTCAGAAAATACTCAAGATGTGTCCGTCATTTCAAACAATGTTTTCTCTCCAATTCACTTACAATCCTATCCACAGTTCGTTGCAACTTGGCATGGTTGTCATATAAAACAAGTCCAGGGGCATTATCATCATCATCATCGTCGTCGTCGTCGTCGTCGTCGTCGTCATCATCATCATCATCATCATCATCATCAGTCCGTGCTTTCTGGTCATAAATTGTCAAAGCTGAAATGATTTTCGTCATTGAACCATGAGAAATCCGATCTTTGGAACGGCATTATTATTCTATATATTCACGATAAATATATTCCTGGCATTTTTGATGCGTCCAATCTAGGAAATTCGATCTCCTTACCATCTAGACCAGGAGTCGGCAAACTTTCTTGAAGGCGGGTCGGATTAGAGATGTTTTTATGGCTTGCGGGTCGGATTAGAGATGTTTTTAAATGTCTTGCGGGTCGGATTAGAAAGGTTTTCATGTGTTGCGGGTCGGATTAGAGATGTTTTTATGTCTTGCGGGCCGGATTAAAGATGTTTTTAAATGTCTTGCGGGTCGGATTAGAGATGTTTTTATGTCTTGCGGGTCGGATTAGAGATGTTTTTATGTCTTGCGGGTCAGATTAGAAATGTTTTCATGTCTTGCGGGTCGGATTAGAGATGTTTTTATGTCTTGCGGGCCGGATTAGAGATGTTTTTATGTCTTGCGGGTCGGATTAGAGATTTTGCATGGCTTGCGGCCATAAAGAATCTCTAATCCGACCCGCAAGACAAAAAAGGGAATGAAAAATGAATCATACAAGGTTATGGAAACAACTTGATTTTTATTCTATAATTACTTGAATGTTTTTCATCATAAAGGTTTATGAAGGTATATGCTCCTATGTAATATCAGTCAATGAGGACAATGGAATTCTTTTTGGGCGATAAAATATTGTCAAATTGAGGTTAAAAATGTGTGTATATTAATCGAACAGCTGGAATGTGTTGTGTTGAATCAGTTTTAGCTATAAAACATTGATTCGTTTTAGGCCACTGCAAAAATGAGATTTATGCTCTCTTTTTTATACAGATGTTATTGTTCATTAACCAAAGATATATCAGGAAAACAAGGAACTTTCGTATGCAACGTCACATACAGGGTGTCACAGAAGTAGGCAAAGTAGGACGAATTAACCGTCAAAAATGGATCACATCATAAGGACTAAGCTGGCACGGCAATGACTGCTTGAGTTTTAGTAAAAAAGGATTATTTTTTAATTTTTGTTTTTATTAAATCAAGAATTGTAAACCAATTTTATTAATTTTTAACTACTATTTACCTTCATCTTAACTTTTAGTTATTTTTTAATTACAATTCAATTTGGTCAAACTATCATTACCGTGCCAGCTTAGAACAAAAGTAAAAAATGGTCCTTATGATGCGATCTATTTTTGACGGTTAAGTCGTCCTACTTTGCCAAGAAGTAACTCCTGATTTGTCCCAAAATTAATGCCAGTTCTAAGGGAGCAACTATCAAAATATTATTAAATTACTATTAAAAGCAACTATTAAATAGTTGCTTCCCTTAGATCGAACTGGTGTTAATTTTGGGACAAATTGGGCGTTACTTACGGGACACCCTGAATTGAGGCTGCGGTCCGTAGTTTGCTGACCCCTGATCTAAACTCACTTTCTTTGTTCTAAAGACAAAGACAGACCCTTATATGGACTGAGAATGAACTCCACAGTTTTCTTGACCATTGCCAGACCGTATTGCATAATGTAGACATCATTACAAAACTATTGCATCTGGGCTGGATTTAAGCCAATTGGACCAATTGCTACCAATTGGGCCAATTGGCTTAAGGAGGGCCCACTCTAGGGTAATCTACTCTAGTCATGTCAAATACACACAACAACACATTAAAACACACATCTAACACCGCATTACAGGTTTTACAGAGAACAGCAACAATTTTAATTTTCTTCTAAATTCTTAAAAAGTCAATAGTGTTTAGAAACCAAAACTGTCAACATAAGTTTCTCCAGTTTTTAAATTTCAACATTTACTCCTTATTATATCTAGAAAAACGTTTCTTTTGTTTTGTTTTGTTAATAGGTTTTTAGTGGGGGTTCAATTTGAATTGTAAGTTCAGGTTAAATTGGTCCCTTAGTTTTTGTCCGGCTTGGTTTTTTTTTTAAAAATTGGACTTTTTAGTGATCCAACAAAAGGCGAGAGAAATAATTCAACCCCTTTTCCCAATTTTTTAATTGATTACCCCCAACACGGCATGCAGTCAAAAGATGTTGGTCACGTAACGGTTTCTGGCCGACCTGTTTGTTTATACTGAATAGAATAAAATTACATTAATTCACCTTAAATAATGTCATTTTATTCTATTCAACGAAGGGTGGGACAGGGGGGGGGGCTTACTAAAGCCCAGCCTTGGGGTCCGGAGGGTAGATAATTCGTCACAGCTCTACACTCTTTTTGGGATTAGGTTACACGGCCGTAAGGAATTTGCCTTCAGAAGAGACTAGCTGAAAACTAGCTGAAAATAACCTATTTTACAGTCGTAAAAACAAACTGTAACGAATTTGAATTTCTTTTATCTATATTTGATGACATTTTTGGAGTTAATTTCACACCAAATTGACCGTAGAACATCCCCTCCCTCTAAAACCTTTTAAAAAGGAAATTCATCGACCTAAAATAGATTAAGATGTACTGAATTCGAAATAGACTGAATAGACTGGTGACATTCTGTGTCCAGCTTTTTGCATTTGATATGTCCTATTCTTCTTCTTCCAGCAGATGTTGATGGGTTCATGAAAGTCGAGTCCCGAGGGCTCAGGATACGTCCTGGGACCTCAATATCAGAAACTCTTATGTCCTTGCGACCACCGTTGCGAGGACTAAGAGAATTTCATGAGGAATTCCTGCCCACACATTCGCATGTGGGTATCTATGAATGAATTGACTTGGCTTCGCGAACGAAGATTTTGGGGATGGTTTTCCACAGTATTTGGACCATAGACGGCGGGGCCAATGTGCGGAGTAAACCCCCAGCCTGAGCAGTGTAGTTTTAAGTGCGACTTGCCCAGGATCGACCCCCCCCTTAAACCGAGGGTTTGCATCCTATGGGCCACCGGAGTGGCGCGGATAGGAGCAGAGGTTGTAGATTTGACAGGAGTGTCCATCTCCTGACAGATGCCCGAGCTAGCGATGGGGGTCTGTCGTCCCCTTGCGGGAATGTTCCGACAGTAAGGCTGAACTGGTTAGACAGAACGTGAACAACCCGTAGTTGGTAGAAGCCTGAGCTGGCTATAGAGTTCTACCGACCCTTTGAAGGAGAATCAGGAGAGAACGGCTGCCTGTAACTTTGATCATAGATTTTCATGATAGTGCGGCTGTCTGCAACTGTAGGCGCATATCCTCATGACAGTACGGGTCTACCCACATTAAAACTGGCCTTGTGTCACATTCTGTTCTAGTAGGGGATCAGATAAATAGGAATTCACCATAAATAACTTATATCGTTGTACTATGTATACTGTACTACATGTATAATATCATAAAGTTATATGACCATAACGACGTTATTACGTCACAAGTTGGCATTGCTGCTGCAGTACGAAGTCCTAAAAGCTTCTATATAATATTAAAAGCCTGATTTTGTTTATCCGTGTCCTCTAAGTAGCCGAAAACCCTGCATTGTAGCTGTTGTCACATTATGTTTTTGGATTGGTTTCTATTTACGTTGTAAATATAATGCTGAACTAGGCCTTTACTATCCGCCCGTCGTACGAAACTATGGCTTTAAAGTATTTCGGTTACTTTACTTCATTTTTAAGTTGTTTTTTTTACCACATATTCTGATCACACTTGTTTTGAAAGTTTTTTTTTTACCTGACTTCATATTCTGATCACACTTAAAAAAAAGATTTCCTGGCATATTCTGATCACACTTTTTTGAAAGTTTTTTTTTCTTTACCTGGCGTCATATCACACATTTTTTTGCAAATCAAAGGGTGACCCAATGGGCTGTTTAGTTACTTCTAAATGTTTATATGTTTTGGAGCCTAATTTATAAAATAAAATACTATTTCTAATATTCCAGATATGAAAAAAAAATGCAACAAGTACTGAAATATCATCCAAAATAGTCACGTGTACACTCAATTAAACATTTATTTTTACTCTCTGGTCCATTTCCCCCCTGGGCACTTAGACTTAAGTCTAATCAGCCTAATGGTTAAACCACCACTGGTGTAGAGATACTAGGTTAACAAACCTGAAGATCTTCCGGTGCCGTTTTCCCTTCTTCCTCCTGTGACCCGTTTTCTCCCTCAGAGGACGTTCCTTCGGAATCGCTTCGGGTTCATCAATATCTTTCCGCTCTTCAAATAAATTCTCTTGGACAGGGTTCTTCAAACCTTCTCAATCGCGACCCAGTTTAATTTTATGCGACAACCTCATGATCCACTGATATACCATCCATTTTTATCTCAGGGCATAAACTTAATACAACTAAAAAAAAAAAAAGGACCACTTCATACTCCCGAAGTTCAAATGCTTGTGCTCGTTTCAAAGGCGTAGATGTGTGGAACGTACTCGCCGGACTGTACGCGTATGGATCGTATCCTTTCTACCACCCCTGCCCTCTCCCCCACTCCCTCATTAAACATCTGTTGTTTTTCAACCAAGGCTACTATTACTGTTATGATCTAATAATTTTAACATAAATTATTGATGACAAGGGTAATAAGATTATTAGATATATTCATATTTCAAATTCATAGTCACCTGTATTTTTCTCACTTATTCATTATTTATTCATTTATTTATTTATTTATTGTGAACCTGCAACCCAGTCAGGAGGACCTTTCGACCCAGTGATGGGTCAGGAACCGTACTTCCAAGAACCCCGTTGTACGCCATTCTCTGCAGAACCACGACAATCAGCGCTATTGATAGGAAAGCTACGACTCTGACACCTTTTTATTTGGTTTCGGGCAGAACTGGTAATAGGCCCAGGCCAGATAGGAAATGTAGGCTCCATTTCGAACTGCTCATTATTTTTATAATCAGTGCAAAATACATATGATTTTTGTATGGATATATACATGTATATGTAGTGTACATGTTGAACTTGCAAGTAACAGAACATAATACATGAACTAGAATGATTTCTAAAGAAGTTAATGTCAAGCAAATGTATTCAAAATGTATATAAGACAATAGGGTGCAGTACTGCAATAAGAAGCAGTAAATACAATGGCCCGCCTACCCCCACTCATTTCTTGCCTAGTTCTGAGTATTTCAAGGTTGAACCCACCCCACTTCCGATTCTTCATTCACCTCTGGATCAAGGCCATCACATCTACATTTACATCGACTGCATTTCAAGCAACCGTGCAGCAAACGACTTTTCAAACCAATCAGATTCAGCGCTGAAAATTTTAACCAATAAAAACGATTTCCATAGGTCGTTTGGGATCGACAAAAACAGGATACTTAAGAGGTAGAACCACTGCTAAACGTGTTTACATAAAATATATTCACATCGACTGCATTTCAAGCAGGTTCCGCGCCGTGAAGTTATTCTACAATAAATGAATGAGTTGGATCAATAGATAAACCAAATCATTGAGCACTTACCTTCTTCCTCGATCTCCAGTCTTAGATATCCCCAGAGTGCAGCAAATGACTTTTCAAACTAATCAGATTCAACGCTGAAGATTTTAGCCAATAAAAACGATTTCCGGAATGAGTAGGTCGTTTAAAGGTGTTTACATAAAATATCGATTTTAATTTTCATATGAAATACCCTAGAAATAAACTTTTAAAATTAAATAAGCCGCATTAATTCTGTTCTTGTGTGAATATCTAGCAAGGGGAGTGTTGCCAACTTTATTTTCAACTTTACATCTAAAATTGAAAACACCTACAAAACATCTAGATTCTCCAAATATATATATGACAGGGTCGTAGACGCTGGAGGTTGGGGACAATTTAGGACAAGGCATACGATCGGGGTCCCTTTGCACTAACTAAACTATAGCCTTCGGTGCCTTTGAATGCTGAACAAGTTTTTATGTGGAAACATTCCAGTTGTGCATTTTGCAAGCCTGTTAAGGTGAGTAAAATCAAATCTTTTAGAAGAAAATGGAAATGTCCCCCCACCCAATCCAAAAATAACGTCTACGCACTGTATAAAATCTAGGAAATATAACATTTTATTAATGAATTAAATGTGACTTTAATCTTCAACATTTATTTTATTAAAATATTACTTAATTTACTAAAAACATTACTTATATTATTACAATGATATGTGCCCCCATGAACTCTGTGCTCTTATTAACATCCGATATTTAGATAGTTTGATTTTAGAACGTGTCTTTATGAATATGACTCATGGGTGCAGGAGTTTCAGATATATAGCACCCAGACTTGGGGATCGAGTACCCTATGATATCTGGAACATACATACATTAGCAGGCTTTAAATAAAAAATAAAAACTTTCTTGTTTCGAGACTTTCATAATTATAGTAATAAGTAAATAAATACACTTCGTAACTGTTCCGTTTTTTGTAAAAAAACAACTTTATTAACAAGTTGCACTTTCTTCTTACTCTTCATTAATAGGCCTTATATTTGTTACTGCAATTGATTGCACATGTTTTCAAGCGCTTTTGTCCAGTGGGTACTTAAGTATTGAGGTCCCGAGAAAGAGAGCGTTCTATAAATGCATTTGTTATTATTATACTATAAATTAAATAATATTACTTATTTTCATTAAAAAAATCATCTAAATAGCAATTTCTGACATCTAGACGCAACCAAAATACATCTAGATTTTGATGAAAAACATCTAAATTGGCAACACTACGCAAGGGGCGTAACTCTGTAACATTTTGGTATGTCGGTCAGTGACGGAAATCAATGCTTAGAGATACTAACGCATCTAAAAAAGTCAGCGAATAAAATGTGTATAAATTTGTCATCAGCTTTACAAATCATATTTTCAAGAATTTCTGTTGTTTTTTCTGCATTTGCCATTTGTAAAATGTTGGAGTGTGGATGGGTGAATCAAGGGATTCGATTAAATAGGGAAAGTGAGAAACAACCATTCATGGAGGAAGGTATGAGGGATTTGAACTAATACAAATAAATCCTAGGACAGAGTTTCCCAACATTTCTTTCGCTATATGGCCCACCTGAACTTTGCTGTGACATGTCATGGCCCAGCGGGGATCATAGCTGGCAAATTCTTGAAACCAAAGAAATGTCGATAGAAACGGCATCTTTTTTCAATTCTAAAGTAATTAATAATAAAAAAATGAACGGACATTTTTATCACACATTGCAATGATAACCAGAAAAAATTGAAAACACATCTTCAGGGTGTTTTTCTTTTGGGACATAACACGACGCTTATTACGATCAAATTGACAGGTTGCTAGTTTCGGTAGTTTTTATCGACGCATGCCGCTGTGTTGAGAGTTGCTAATTGAAAAGAAGAAAAAAAGTTAAAAATTCATGAACACTGAACTCGGGAATCAAATTTGTCAGGTACAATTCGAAAAAAAAGAAAATAGATTTCTTATTAATTTTAACGGGTAGGAGTGGCTGGGATTTTGGAAACTATATAATCGAAATCACACAAAATAAAATAGAAGACACTCAGAGAACGCAGACCTCTGCCACCGCCATGGTCAGGAGAAGTAATTGTGCATGGATCCGCCCGAAAATTAATCACTTCCACAAAATTCATTGAGAACTTTTGGAGATGTCGTGTTGACAGACATGAACTTTTGGATATTATGTGGTGTGAACTTACGTATGGGAAGTAATTGTGCATGGATCCACCCCAAAATCTAATCACTTCTTTCGGAGCCTATTGTCCACATTTCCATTGATAACCTTTGGTGAATACATAAATGTATGAAAACAAAAGAATATTCCAGAATCCGCCCCCAAATTTAATCAATATTTCCTTACCCCATTGCTTGTCCTTCCACAAAATTTCATTGAAATTTATTGATGTTCATTGAGGACTTTTAGAGATATCGTGTAGACAGACAGAAAGACAGACAGACAGAAAGACGGAAAGACGGACACGACCGAATACATATACCTCTCCAACTTCGTTGGCAGAAGTAATCCACACATATAATAATTAGCAATGGGCAGATGTCTTCTGTCATACCAAGGGACGCAGCTGGCGTATTGAAATATAATTTCATTCATGTAACTTAAGTAGTAAAATAGAATTTCATTCAAGTTCTAATGACGTAATGTTCATGTTCTAATGATGTCCGTTAAAAAACCCGAAAAACTTTCTATTTTAATCATGACGTACTTAATATTTGATGATGACGTAATAAAATGCTGAATTTTAAAAATAATATAATCATAGAAAAAGTAATAAAACAAAAACAAACAATTAAATATGAAAATGAAAAATATTGAAAATTATTTTCAATTTCAGTGTTCTAGACGTTATAAATATTAAAATTCTAACATTTTTAAATTAACGTTCAACAGAATGCTATTCTCCAAGCTTACTGCAATGCAAATCTCTATTATCTACGTTTATAAAATAAAATGTGTATCCATATATTTCATACATGTAAAGGTGGCGAATGGGACCCGCAGACCCCGCAACTGTGAAGTGGGGCGGAGCTCTTGGGGTGCAATCGCCCCCCCCCCTTTACTTTTGTGAGGGAGCGCAAATTTAACAATTTGCAGTGAGGGTGGGGGTGTTGCAGTCGGACCTAGCGCCGCCACAGTTATATACCGTCATTTTTGACGGTACGGGTAAACTAGTAAATAATATATAATTAAGTGTCACAACGCAATGAGTGAACAAGGCGTTAACGAGAATTACATACAAATTATCCGAAACATATACGAAAATGGCACTGCAATAATTAGACTACATTAAGATACAAACGAGATAAAGATAGCAAAAGGAGTAAGACAAGGGTATACAATATCACCTAAACTATTCACAGCGAGCCTTGAAAGTATCTTTCGGAAAACTGACTGGGAGGGAATGGGAATAAACATAGATGGATTATACTTAAACAACTTAAGATTTGCCGAGACTTTTCTATGACGTCGGAA
>VCCN01001082.1:1004896-1021334 GCA_006491835.1 Architeuthis dux | reverse complement strand
ACAATAGTGTTCCCCAAATCGGACAAATACGGTCATCCCTACTCGAAAGCTGTCAAAATGGGCAGAAAGAACTTGATGGCTAAAGATAGATAATAGTGGCTAAAAGTTGCTAGATCCGTATCTATTAAAATAAATAGCTAAAAGTGGCAAGAACTGATATCCGATATCTAAAAACAACAAATATCTAAATTTAGATATAAAATATATAAGTTGGCAACGCTGAGTGGGGCCTTAAAATCGGACAATTTTTGATGTCCAATCTTAAAATTTTAAATCGGACATCAAGGCCAAAGAAATGGACACAATGTCCGAAATCCGACAAATCTGGCAACCCTGGTTGGGCCCATCTTGTATCATAAGGTTCTCTTACAATAGGGGTATATATTCTTATTATATGAGGGTAAAATAGCGTGGAATTTTGTAACAAATCTGTCACTGAATTATATTTGTCTCATTGACACCAAGCATGTAAGCGCGTCGAATTTTGTAACAAATAAAGCAGACGACAGAAATGGAAAATCTGGGTTAAGATTCGGTTTAGCAAACCAGAGTATTTTTTAATGAAAACGTATTACTTTTTTCTGCTATAAATTAAGTAAATAAAAATACTACTTATTTTATTAAAAATATTATCTTATTACTACCAGGTCGCGGCGTCAAAATGCACAGATTTTGACCGTTGGGGGCGAGGCCACGTGCTGAAACGGTGGTAGATGAAGATGTGGCTGCTTAGCTAAGGGTGGAATTTCAGTACGTGGCCTCGCCCCCAACGTTCAAAAACTGCGCATTTTGACGCCTCTACCTGGTTTTGTTTTCATCTAATATAAGTAAGATGTCTTCCGTCTTAGTAGAAACCGTCCACCAAAACTGTCACCAAAATTGTCAACATAGGTTTCTTCAGTTTTTAAGTTGGTCTGGCTGTCTGGCTATCTATGTATGTATGTATGTATGTATGTATGCATCGCGCGTACAGGCCGCACCAATGGAGCTCAACATTTACTTCTTATAATGTCTAGAAACAAATGTTTTGTTTTGTTTTTTTACCCCCCCCCCAATAGGTTTTATGTGGGGTATTCAATTTGCAATGTAAGTTTATGCTAAATTGAACCCTTAGTTTGTGTCCGACAGCATTCATGGTTGTTTTTTTTTTGAAAATTCAAACTTGTTTAGTGATTACTGACCAACAAAAGGCAAGAGAAGTAACTTATTCATTGATCACCCCTTTTTCCAATTTTTGTATTGATTTTATTGATCACCCCCAACACGGCCAAAAGACATTGTGCACGTGACGGTTTCTATTGATTGACTAACCAGACCTGTTTTTTGTTAAACATTTATTTATTTATCGGTTTTGTGGTTTTGATGAATTATTGTACTTTAATCTTTTGTCAGTTCTAGTGCTAAAAAGCTACGAACGCTATTGTAAGAATAATACTTTCACATTTGTACCCCCCCTCCCCCGATCAAAATCTTGGATCCACCCATGTGTTCTGAAAAGACATGGAGGGATTTTTGTTTTATTTTGCAAATCAGCAGTTCCGAAAGAATATAATGAAGACTAGCATTCCAAGGGAAATTATGAATCACCGCCACCCATATATTCCGTGTTGGGGGTGATCACTAAAAAATATCTGAATTTTCAAAAAACAAGCGGACACAAAATAGTGACTAATTTAGCATAAGCTTACATTGAAGATTGAACCCCCCCCACTAAAACCCTATTTTGGAGTGGAATTTAAAAAAAAAAACAAAATAAATTATTTTCCCTACTCAATGAGGGGAGTGTGTGTACAAAATTTCAAGTTTCTACTATGAACGGTCAGTGCAGGGCGAAGTCCAGATGGATAGATAGATAACATTTAACTCCCCTCTAAAAACCTATTTAAGGGGATGGGGTTTCAAAAAACAAAACAAAAACGTTATCCCTACACATTGTAGCCAGCGGTATTGAATTAAGGTACCCCTAAAACTTAAAGAATGCTAAAAACAAGTCCGGGTGTTTTGCAACTTAATAATAGCGTGGGGTGTGTTCGCGCTCACCTCTATTTATATTATAATGACTGATTTTTTAAACTATTAAGTGCTAATCATAGAGTAGTCTCCCTAATTTATTTGCAAATACATAAAGATCCGTGTTCATTCTGGTCCCATTAGATTGAACCAATTTTCTCTAAAACTGTGACCCAACGGGTCACACGATTGTCTAGTGTTTACTGAAGCTGTAACATAAACATATTGAAATTCTTCCCAATTTTCAACCAGGAACATTTAAAAGTACCCAGAACCGGAGTTTGTATTTACAAGATAAAAAAAAACAACTAGGGAAAAGCTGACATCGAAATTTCAGTAACCAAACTACAGTTACTGGATGGATGATGGCCTAGTTGGTGGCTGAGATAGTTGCTTGTTTACAACTAACGCCAGTTCGAGCCCAAGTAAAGGCTAGAATCTTTTTGAATGTTGGCACGCAGGCAATTTTTACTTGGAAGGTTAACACAATTTAATCTTCCCACTCCTCTCACTTCTCTCAATTTGGCCTTATGCCAGACTAAACTAAGCTTAATAAGTATCTACAAACGCTGGACTATACTCATGTTTTTCAGCAATTATAACACTTATGGCCATGCCTATTTACAAATACTAATCATCTACTTTGTTTTGTAACGAACTCATACGTATATTTGCACTCACGCACTGCGGTCAGCAAGTAGAAACCACTTGACAACCCAGATTTTTATTCCGAGAACCAAGTTCATCTTTCCGAGAAATAAGATTATCTCGTCTTTTAGATGACCAATTTTCAGGACATGAAAAATCCGTACTCGACTCGAATTTAATATGCTTTGTAGACGACAAGTCTGGCAAAATCATGTATCTTGTCACCACACATTCCATCTTGGAACTCTTGATGATACACAGTCCAACATACCACAATTTTGACCAGCGACACACCACCACTCACCTTTTACTATAAGAAAACCAACTATTCTTCAATCTTTGTTCAGTCAGATTTGTCGTTTCGACAAATCTGACGATTCCACCAGAGACGCGCCGCTCACCTCTGATTATGTACGTACGCATTCATACGCATTCACACACACACACACACACACACACACACACACACACACACACACACACTCTCTCTCTCTCTCTTTCCTAACATATTCAACAAACTACAGACTAAGTAGAATACAAACATTTTAAAATGTATTCCTTCCTTCTTCTTAGCGGAGAACTATTTTTTGTTATATTCTCCTGTAATAAATATACTTATCATTGCAGAGTATTTTGTATATCTTTATTCACATTGCATTTTGTTATCATGTGCAAGCTGCATTTCTTGCACACGCAGTTATTTAATTTATTTTTTACTACTGCAGAACAGGCAGAGAAAGAAAGATCTCTCTTATGCGCATCGTAACATTACCCTCTTTCTTTCTCTAGTCTCATCAGCACCCTAGCTTTACTTACGGGTAGTCAGACCATTAAGGCTACTATAGGCATTACTACTGCTACTAATAGATATACTGTTAGAGATCATTACGCTACTCCGCCCTTATTATAGTTATTTATTTACCGTAACTTTTATTGGAGTCAGATAATATATTTAATAATGGGAGTTAGCTAGATATAATATTAGTGTTAATCCATCTACATTAGCTTCCTTTTTACAGTTTGCTCTTTAACGCTCAGATATAAAAAACAAAAACCAAGCAACCCTACCAATCCCATGGATTTTTATCGTTAAAAAACACCAATTATAGTACTTATGGCCATGCATATTTGCAAATTCTAATCATCTACATGGGTTGCTCTTTAACACCCAGATAAAAAAACACACACCTACTAACCCCATGAATTTTGATCGTTAACAAATGTCACGTGACAACAAAGCAACAGTTCGTCTACTTCCCCCATTGTATCTAATATCTAATTAGAAAAATTAATCAACTTTTGTCCTTAAGGCCTTTGTCTCTCCTTCTCTTTGCGCCAATGTCCTTTGAGAGTCCTTTATCAGAACGAATTAACCTCTACACGTCACTGATAAAAGACCCTCAGAGGACATTGGTGGAGAGAGAAAGACAAACACATTATGAACAAATAAGTTGATTAATTTTTTTCTCTCACAGAAACTAGCCTATCCCTTTAATTTACCTCTGCCAACAAAGTTGGAGAGGTATATGTATTCGGTCCGTCTTTCCGTCTTTCCGTCTGCCTGTCTGTCTGTCTATCTGTACGCACGATATCGCCAAAAGTACTCAACGAATTTCACTGAAATTTTCTTGAAGAATGGGAAATGGGGTCAGGAAGAAGTGATTAAATCTTTGAGCGGATCCAGGGATTTGATTTGATTGAGAGATATCCCCCCGCCTACATTTATGTATACGCCCATGACTGTTCAAACGATATCTCCAAAGGTCCTGAATGAGTTTCAATGACATAGAGTGGAAAGGTGGACAATAAGCTACGGAAGAAGTGATTACATTTTGGGACGGATCTATGTACAATTACCTCCCCTACGTCGTAGTTATATGTCCACACCACATAATATCACTAAATGTTCATGGCTGTCCACACGATATCTACAAAAGTTCTCAATTTCGTGGAAGGGTGGGCTATGTGCTACGGAAGAAGTACTTACATTTTGGGACGGGTCCATGCAAAATTACTTCCCATGACAATGGCGTTGGCAGAAGTATGCGTTGTCTGAGGGCTTTCTAGTTCAAAATCAAAAGGTTTTCACAAGTAAGATAGACAGATCCTCCCCATTTGAAAAACTAACGCCGGGGCCGACTTGAAACCAATTGGACCAATTGTTCTCATTTGGGCCCCGCAGTAGGGTAACCCACTCTAGTCAGGTCAAACACATTGCAACATACACCTAACACCGCATTACATGTTTTACAGAGAACAGCAACAATTTTAAATTTTCATTTGAATTCTTGAAATCAGTAGTTTGTTTATATTGTTTATATTTTGAATTTTGTTTTAATCTACGTGAATTAAATAACATTATAAGTAATCATAGAACAGCGTAAAAATGTATTTCTCTGAAATTTTTGAAGCGCACATTTTGAGTGTTTTCCATTCTACCATAGAATATTATTATGTCTATAATAAGTCTATAATAAACTTTATTTATATCTCTAAGATTCTACAGACTTTGGCTGTGAATCTGGGGCCCCGCAAAAAATGTTTCCAATTGGGCTCTGCAGCTCCTAAAGCCGACCCTGACTGGCGCAATCTTCTGAAGTGAATAAATATACAAAAAGAAAAAAAGTGTAGTCATTGGGGATATGCATTGGATGCATTTTGTTGCATTTATGTAAGTTTTTTTTAATAGATGCACTAGCATCTATTGCGGCGATTACAATCACTGATTGACATACCGAAATGTTAGTTACGTCCCTTGCTCAGTGTTGTCAATTTAGATGTTTCAGAGTTACGCCCCTTGCTCAGTGTTGTCTATTTAGATGTTTTTCATCTAAATCTAGATGTTTTTAGTTGAATCTAGATGTCAGAAATTGCTATTTAGATGATTTTTAATAAAATAAGTAATATATTCATTTAATTTATTGTAATAAAATAGGTAATATTTTTAATAAATAAAATATCTTAATAAAATAAATGTTAAAGATTAAAATCGCATTTAATTTATTAATTTATTAATGATGTTTATTTATTTCCTAGATTTTAGATATATTCCTGGAGAATCTAGATGTTTCTAGGTATTTTAAGATGTTTTTGACTCAATTTTAGATGTAAATTTGAAAATAAAGTTTTGCTAGATATTCACACAAGAAGAAACTAGCACACCTATGGCTTGACTTTCAGGTTTGTTTTAATAAACACATTTTAAAAGAAGAAACATCAATCGATCTTTGCAATAAAAAGAATCATACGCCATACACAAAATAAAAACTGAATGAAAATCAGTTCATATATAGCTACAATGTAGGGAAGGTAACTGTGTGAGTTTAGATTTTTTCAATTTTCGCACTATTGTCATATTTATGAAAAATATCTCGCAATCGAAAAAAGAATTTCCTGGATCCGCCCCCAAATTTAATCTTCTTTCTTAGCTCATGCTCACCCTTTCACAAAATATCATTGAAATCGATTGAGAACTTTTGAAGATATTGTCTGGACAATCATGAATGAATACATAAATGTATAAAAACAATGGGAAAATGACTCTCAAACGAGAAAAAAATCCCCAGATCCGCCCTAGGATGTAACCAATTTTCCTTTACTCATGGCCCACCCTTCCACAAAATATCATAGAAATTCATTGAGAACATTTGGAGATATTGTGTGGACAGACGGACAGACAGAGTGAGTGAATGTATATACCTCTTCCAACTTTGTTGGCAGTGGTAAATTATAAAGGAACTCTGCAAACCTTGAAATACTTTCACTCACATCACTTCATAAATCTTTTCCAAGAACTGTTATGACACTACTAGCAAAGTACCCGTCAACAATGATTATCTACGTTATGTATGAATAAATGATGGTTTGGTGCAGCACACTCTTCTAACCACCATCTCCCTCCATTGGGCTTTGAGCAGCACTTCGTATGCAAACAAGAGCGGTAGCAAGCAGACGAGTAAAACTGTAAGCAGCAGCAGCCGTTCGAACTGTGCCTGGTCAGTTTTAGAGCGTTCTTTTAATCTAGGCTTCAAAAGCCGTTGAAGCTTCTCACAGAATTCGAGAAGTGGAAGGAAATGAAACAATATCTGAACGTACTGCCCAAAACAGTTTTAAACGTTTTAAGGGTGGTGGCTTGTCCCTTGAAATAAAGCCCAGAAGTGGACGACGATCAGTTGTCGATTATGGTTGAAAAGAAAGGTTAGAGGACAATCCGACCACCAGAACTCGAAGACTTTCAGAAGAGCAAGGATAATCGAAGTACAGCATATGTAAAGCATTACATAATTAGAAACCGCCAACCAAAACTGTCACCCAAACTGTCAACATAGGTTTCTTCAGTTTTCAAGCTGATATGGCTGGCTTGCTATGCATGTATGTATCACGCGTACAGGCCGCACCGATGGAGCTAGAGGATAGAACATTTAAACATTTACTCTTTGTTATATCTAAAAAAAACGATGCAAGTTTATGCTAACTTGATCCCTTAGTTTTTAGTGGGAGGTTCAATTTGCAATGCAAGCTTATGCTAAATTGATCCCTTAGTTTGAGTCTAGCAGCATTCAGGTTTATTTTATTTTAAAAAATCAGATTTTTTAATTGATCACCCACAACACGACATGCTGCCAAAAGACATTGGTCACGTGGCGGTTTCTATTGAGTGACTAACCAGACCTCTCTTCAAAAGCATACAGGAGGACTGAGTTGATTACAAAACGAAGATACTTTTGATACACACCAGTACCTTTGTAGGTTAAGTAGAACGAATAGTATTGCCATTGTTTTCGAGTAAAATCAATCCGTAATCCACCGTGCACTACTTAAAGAAAGACACCAGAACCAAATGTCAGAACAGATCTGTCAGAGACTGTCGATATACGTAATTCAGCTGCAGCGGAGCACTTGTGTTCTCAAAAAGCATTGAAATTCTAAAAACATGCATTTCATATACATTCATAACATTCCGGCATGAAAGAAAAGTATCTTGTCTATTGTAAGTAGCTCATGGGTTGATACAGATTTCACTTGCAAAGACTACAATGAAGATTTAAATATACCTGTTCGTGAAAATTGCTGTACATACTTAACTGGATTTTTCATAAAATGCAAATGCACAGATATTTCATAGTTCATTATCCTTCCGATAGTCACCTACTGAGCTGAAACATGGAACTTCTCAAACTAAGAATCATGCAACAAGCACAGGAGAAAATTATGCTAAAGATCACATAGAAAGATCACAAAACAGGACAATATATTAGAGAGCAAACGGGTGTCAGCGATATCCTAGAAGCCGTCAGTAAACTTGAATGGCAACGGGCAGGCCATGTTGCAAGAATATCAGACAACAGTTTCTCGACTCACAACGCGGATCCCTCGAGATTATAAGAGTAATTGTGGCTGGCAAAAATTAAAGATGGCGTGAGGATTTGGACAAGTTCAAAATGTATTAGCACCATGACACTCGGGAAAACTGACAGACCTTTGGGAAGCCCTCTGTCCCACAACGGACTTTAAAAGGCTGATTAGTAATAGTAATGTAAAAGATTTTACAAATAAAATATGGTATACATTTCATCATATAATTAGGTATATAATGTGACAATTAGAGACATACACTAGGGATGTCGTTCTAGATTAGCATTTGATTGAAAAATGTATCAAAGAGAATGTATTGTTATTGGCCTGTTAATATAAGAACGTATATTATAAACCATCAACTAAAACTGTCAACATAGGTTTCTACAGTTTTTAAGTGATTCTGACTTCCTAGCTATCTATCTATATATCTATCAGTGTATGTGCCGCGCGTACAGGCCGTACCAATGGACCGAGATGGCTGAAAATTTAAACATTTACTCCTTTCCTATGTCTAGAAAAAACGTTGTTTGTTTTTTTTGAAAATCCCACCCCAAATAAGTTTTTAAAGAGAGTTCAATTTACAATGTAAGTCTATGCTAAAATGGTTCCTTAGTTTGTGTCCGACAGCGTTCACGCTTGTTTTTTTAATTTTTAAATTTGAACTTTTTAGTAACCCAACAAAAGGCGAAAGAAGTAACTTATTCATTGATCACCTCTTTTTCCTATATTTTAATTGATCACCCCCAAAAGACGTTGTTCACGTGACGGTTTCTATTGAGTGACTAACCAGACCTGTTGTACTTTATGGTTTCCATGGAAGATAAATTCTCCGGAAAATATTTCTTTGTAGAAATTGAATTGCTTGGGTCACCATTGTGATAAAGAGTTGTTTGTTTGGAGAGAGATTTATATTCAATTTTAAATGTTCATCTAACTCTACAAATCTAGAAGTACAATGTAATGTTCGTAGTGTTCTTTGAAATGTGAGTATGTATATATTTTGAGTACTGTTCTGATATAGCCTTAGTCAAATATAACAGTAGAATAAATAAAAGAGAAATACAAGCAAGACAGACATATTTAAATAAAAAATATAAGCATTTAATTACATACAAAAGAGTAATCAATATTTGAATATTCATGCATGTTAGTTACAAGTTACAGAACAAAAGTAATACAGCATATTTTTAGCAAATCTTAAAATGATAAAACTAGAGTAAGCATACTGAAAGAAGAAGGATTAGGATGTACACAAATAGAAATTTGCTTTGAAGCAAGGTTGAAACAGATATATTAAAAGTTTAACCTCTTTACAGCGCGGAAAGGTTAACACATAAAACTGCGCGTTGATATCTGCTGCTTTGTCAATTTTACTTGTAAACATTTTATTTTAGTGTGAAAAGAAAAGTATACAATTTGTATCTACAAGCACACATCATAACAATCGTATTTACACAATATCTAAGGCCTTAAACCTTTGCGGTGGTGTAATAAACATCGTAATTCTTCTTAAAATCATTTACATCTGTTGATAGCACTTTATATTCCGGTAATCTATACCAAAGTCCCACCATACTATTGCTAAAAAAAGAATTTTCTGATATTCAATCTACTTCTATTTGCTTCTACCGTATATGTGTAGCCCCTCAGTCCCTTGTACCCCCTTCTAGTAAAAAGTACATCAGGGTTTATTACTTCCAAACCACGCGTATTTTGCACTCACGCACTACGGTCAGCGAGTGGAAACCACTTGACTCATTTTCTTTTGGAACAATCCAGATTTTTATTCCGGAAAATGGGTTATCTCGTCTTTTAGATAATCAGTTTTCAGGAAAAATCCGTACTTGACTAAAACATAATATGTTTTTCAGACAAGAAGTCTGGCAAAATTATGTTTCTTGTCACCTCATATTCCATCTTGGAACCTTTGACGATACCCAGTTCACCAGCCGATATTTTTGACCAGCCACACACCACCACTCACCTCTTACTATAAGAAGACCAGTCTATTCTTCATCTTTGTTCAATCAATATTTGTCGTTCCACCAGACGCGCCTTTCACCTCTGATTATGTACGTACGCATTCATACACATTCATACATACACACACACTCTCTTCCTTAATATCTTCAACAAACCTAGGACAGACATTTTACTAAGTAGTACACGAACTCTATAAATACTTATTTCTTCTCATCAGCTAAGAACTACTTTTTGTTATTATCTCCTGTAATAAATATCTTATTATTATCATTGCAGAGTATTTTGTATTTCTTTCACATTGCATTTTGTTACCATGTGCAAACTGCATTCCTTGCACATGCATGTAATTTCATTTCCTTTTACTACTGCAGAAAAATCAGAGAAGGAAAGATCTCTCTTATGCGCATCGTAACATTACCCTCTTTCTTTCTCTAGTCTCATCAGCACATTAGCTTTACTTACGGGCAGTCAGATCCCTAAGGCTACTATAGACATTACTACTGCTACTACTACAACTTCACTGTTAGAGATTACTACGCTTCTTCCGCTTTTCTTTGTTATTGTTTTTAACGATAACTATTATTGGAGTCAGATATATATAATTAATAATATAGGAGCTAGTTAGTTTACTATAAGACTTACTTTCATCTCCATAAACATTTTATTTACAACCCTAACACTTTTAACCTATGCTCATAACTCACTTTTTAATATATATGAATATATATGAATATATATATATATATATATGAATATATATATATATAATCCGTTTGCATCAAATTGTCACACTACTGTGTCAAAATAATTCATTAGACCGTCGTTATTTGTAGAATATTTGAATAATCCAGAAGGTGAAACCAGTTGTACAGCTTGTTGTGGATCAATAAGCAATATCATGTGTGTATATGTGTGTATATATATCGCAGAAAAAATCAGCCCATAAATCAATGTTTTTTTTTCTTCGTGTGAGCTTATTTTAGAAGCTAGCTGGTTATAACTTTGTGAGAAAATGTCTCTACATGTGTTCTAAATACAGTGTAACATTCATATTTCAATACGTAAGGGAAATTATATAACAACTTATTTTTAGTCAATTTGCAGGCAGTAAAACGTTGTACACAGGTTAAATCTGTTACAGACCATTGTCTTAATTTAAGCTTCGATGGTTTATGAACACTTAGGGACATAATATATTGACTGGCATGCTATTCCAATTTGACAATTCTATAAATTTACCTTTCCCCCTTTTACAATCACGGCAATCAGTTTTCTTGCCGTTGTTTTTAATTTGCTCGGGAAAAGGTATAGGCTCATCTCACCTTACCCGATACAAGATTTCCCTGTCGCCCCCAAAAGTATATAATGTCCAGTTACAGGGGGCCGTCCCCGCAGGCTGCACCTTCTCATTGCACTTAAAAGGTTTGGGCCAGGTTCATTGCTTAATGCCTGGAGCGACCCCAAAAGGGAAGTGCCGGGGGAACTGGTCAATTTCTAGAATCACCCACACATAAAATCGACCTTGTGTCACATTCCACCTTAGTGAGGATGCGAATAAATAACTACTAGACTCGTCTCCTCTGCGTGTTGTAACAAACACACTAGAAATGCAATTGCCTTCCTCAGATTACAGCGAAAGGTTTTCTGGTGCGATTCATTCGAATGTCTCTGTAAACAATCTTTCGGTTTTAAACGCCAGCGTTCAAAATGGAAGCACTAAAATAAAGCGTTTGTGAGAACGGCGAATACAAACTCATTCATTTTGCGTTTGGGACGTCGAAGATAAACATTCACAACCTTAATGTTTATTCACATATAAATGAATCTGTTCAGCTTAGAAATTGCTTCAATGCACTTGAAAGTGAAGATAAGAGACGACCATGCTATTGTTGAAACAACGTGGGGTAATATCACGAAACTGAATAAAGAAACAGCAAAGAGTAGCATAGGCTTTAGAAAGAAGAATGATAAGAAATGGGTAACACCTGAGACTTAGAGGAACATTGATGTGAGGAGAAAAGCCAAAGACATATTGCTAAGTGTAAACTCCCCCAGACCAGGGCTCTCCAACCCTTTTTGCACTGCGGACCGTTTTAATATTGAGAATATTCTTGCGGACCGGTCAACAGGGCGGAGGGTAATCACGACCAGAATATAGGTGATAAGTCAATTATAAGTCACTTATAAGTGTCTAATACACACAATTTCGTTTCTAAGGGTTTATCTAACGAGTTTGATATTAAGATCCAAGGAAATGAATTTGTTCTTATTTTTACAAAGAAATATAAAATAAACGAATATTGATATAATTTGTGTGCGTAAGTATAATAGCAGGTTCTGCTTTAGGATGCAGGGTAGATGAAATGATATTTCTTTCATAGGCCATGCAAACATATTCATTGCAGACAAACTTCAATGAGTAACGTTTGGATATTGAGCACACAGCGCATATTTTTCTCGCATGAATCATATCATTTGGCAGCAGACGCTTGGCGGCCCGGTACCGGTCCACAGACCTAGGTTGGGAACCACCGCACCAGACTGACTCAACGAGCAAAAGAAGAGTACAAGATCAAAGATAAGAGGAACGCGCCAAGGAACAAGATAACCTTTGTGTAGGAATTGGCTAGTGAAGCAGAGACGGATGCAGCTATGGAAGAACTGATTACAGTATACACGATCACTAAATACAGTATCGCTCATAAACATGTACACCTATACCACTATGTTATAGAAAGTTAATTGTCTTCTAAACCAAACATAGCAGGATTTTATTATTTCTTGTGGAACATTGCACAACCAAAACGCATATTATCAGGTATTATTTATGACCAAACTCTACAGCATTAAAACTGTTGCCAAAAATAATTTTTCGTAGTGGTGTACTCATCTTTGGATGGCAACATATTCATATTTTTGGCAACAGAGTTCCAATGCTGTAGAGTATGGTCATAAATAATACCTGATAATACCTGTTTTGATTGTGTAATGTTCCACTAAAAATAATAGAATCCTGCTGTTTTGTTTAGAAAAAAATTAACTTAGGGTACCAAAATGTTCTTTAGGATGTCTTCCTTTCGGAAACAACTACATCATTTGCATAAAACAAAATGGCCGCCAACACACACAAAAAAAACAGAATTTCATATTTCGTCTGCAAGTTGACATATCTGAGTATTTTAAAAGGCTAAATCATGGTTTTCAGACATGAGGGATTACAAATTACACTTTATTTTACCATAAAAGTAATTAATTTATAGGTATTTTAGTACTTTACAAGGAAATTTCAAGTATACTTTATAGGCCAAAGTCTATGGATTGTGGATTTAATTCATGAAGGAGATATATACATATATATACATCGTTAGAAAGAGACGTTGTATGTGCACAATTTGTATCTGTTGGGCTTTAAAAGTTACATTCCAAGATGTGAACTAAGTATTGAGCATTTTCCGAAGAAAACTTCAAGTACACAGTTCAAAATCTATGGATTGTGGAATTAATTATTGATGGACATATATAAATATATATATATCGTTGGAAAGAGAATTCTATCAGCTTTCCAGTGGTGTATGTTCACAATTTGCATCTGTTGGGCTTAAAAGGTTACAGCCCAAGACGGGCTGTAACTTTTTAAGCCCAAGACGTGAAGCTAAACACTGGGTGACCTTGACCCTTTTGTAAAGAGTCATGTATCATCGTTGTATCATGCTTCTTCACATGCTGCGGGGTTAAGGACACACGAGCAATTGTTAGTAAGACCCACTTCCGGTTTTCCAGGCCTGTCGAAACTTCGTTCTGCTTACGGCATCTGGTATTCCCCAATGATCACCCATGTAGGTTCTGACCAAGACGTTGCTTAACTTTGATGATCTTACGAGAACCGGTGAATCCAACGTGATTTGGCCGTAACCCCAGAGCCTCGGGGAGAGGTTCCTCAATCCTAGTCATTGTGCTAAGTGCATTTTAAAGTCTTTGGTATGACTCGGCGGTGGTTTGAACCACGGCCTACCAAACCAGAAGCAAGCACTCTAACCCTGGGCCACGGTGATCGGTCATAAAGTGTCATAATGAAGGAAACCCCCTTTTGCATAACATTCAATAGCTTCTCACCATTTTTGATAAATTAACTCTCCAGGGTATTTTTGGAAATGTGTAATATTTGATGAAATAAAGAGTTGACTTTTTCTACATGTTTGCATATTTTCTACATGTTTGCATATTTGTATTACCTTTTCTACATGTTTGCATATTTGTATCACTTTTTCTACATGTTTGCATAGTTGTATCACATTTTCTACATGTTTGCATATTTGTATCACTTTTTCTACATGTTTGCATATTTGTATCACCTTTTCTACATGTTTACATATTTGTATTACCTTTTCTACGTGTTTGTATATTTGAATGACTTTTTCTACATGTTTGCATATTTGTATGACTTTTTCTACATGTTTGCATATTTGTATCACTTTTTCTACATGTTTGCATAAAAACCCTCGGTTCTTTACTTTTCCAATAATTAAAGCTAGAAATATATCTGAATTATACCGAATCGGTTGATAATGTTGTTATATAATATCGTACTTTTTTAAAAATTCTTTTAAAAACAAACATTGAAAACTTTCGAAAATCGCTACACATAAACTAAAATGTTTGCGAATTTCGTTATTCAAATTTTGTCAAGTTCAAATAAGAATTATTTCACTGGTAGACTTCTACATGTGAATCACCTTCTCCATAGCGCTTCAGCCGAGCCAACGATTGACACAGGCATTCCCAACATCAGCAAAAAATTTGAGTGGGTTGTTTGTACAACAATCTCTGATTCTTGCATAACGGTCTCTTGATCTTATTGCATAAACTTTGCTCTTGATGTAGCCCCTCAAAAAGAAATCACTAACCCTAACCCTTGCCAGGCTGCGATTTTGCACCAGTTCTAATGTTAGTGTCATCGTTATAATACAGGGGATAAATGTAGAGCTTAAATGTCAGAACATTTCTCAGACATTGAGCTATCGATTGATATCAATTTCACAGAGATTCGACAGATCTGAAGAGAAAAACGAAAAAGAAAATGTGTAGTCACTTTTGAGATATTCTGTATGATATCGTAGTTTTACGTTATATTATAATAATCAGCTGATAAAAAAGGAAAATATTCTTTGTATTCACATGGGAAACATAGAAAGTCCATCAGCGGAGGTTACGAAAAAAGTGTGCCAATCTATTTACCCGTTGAGAAATTACAACAAACAGTTTTATGCCGACGAAAACCTAACTGAAAGGGTCAGGTACGCAAAGGTAACAAAAATCGTGGACACCCGAAGCGTTTTAACATAAAATATTCATGAAGAGCTCAGGCCTAAAGGTATGCGAGACAGACAGACCTTTACCTCAAAGCTTATTTCATGTTCACATCTAAAGACTATGACTCCACTATATTATTAATATTATTACTATATATATCATATCATTATCAATATTAAAAAGATGTGCCTTTTGTTTCAGATGTTATAATAGCGGATACAAGTATTGAGATTATTGCAATTTTGAGGCCTTATTTTAAACTATGCTTCAAAGCTGCTGAAGCTGCTCGTTTGGACATAAAAGATTCATGAGAGCCCAGGCCTAAAAGTACGAGAGGCAGACAGGGTCGAGGCTTCAAAGTGTTAATTAACATGGTTTTATGTTTTATGCATCTTTATGCTGCACCCATTTGGACAGAGCAAACATTTTCAAATATTAGGGCGTATCAAAAGTATTTTGATTGTAATCAAATCGAGAGCTCCTGCATGTTTTTAGAGCTTCTGTAATGCTCTACATATGGTATCTTTCGACGATCCTGGCTCTTCTGATAGTTTTCGATTATGATTTGTCGACAAAGCAATCAAATAGATGAACGCTTCATCACGAGAGTTTGTGCTTCAATGTGGAGAATATTACTACTGTAGAGAATTCGATCTTCACAAGAGGCCCCACATGTCTGGCCTTGCGCTAAACTAAGCTAAGTTTGATAAATAATAGGGTGTATCAAAAGTATTTTCGTTTTTGAAGCTTATGTAATGCCCTACATATGGTATCTTTCGATGATCTTGGCATTTCTGGAGGTTTTCGAGTGTTGGTGGTCGGGTTCTCCTCTACCTTTCATTTTAAATCGTCACAACCAACCACCGATGGTCGTCCACTTCTGGGCTTTTTTTTTCAAGGGACAAATCCCCCCTTAAAACGCTTAAACCAGTTTTGGGCTGTACGGTTAGATATTGTTTCATTTTCTTCCACTTCCCGAATATTGCGAACAGCTTCAGTGTCTTTGAGGCCCAATTTAAATACTTCCTCTTTTACAGACCAAATATTCTCCACCGAGATCTCCCTCTGAAGAAAGCCGCTCCTTACTGCTGAAACATGTCAGGAAATAAATAATTATTTCTAAAGATTT
>VCCN01001082.1:991261-1003703 GCA_006491835.1 Architeuthis dux | reverse complement strand
GAGAGAGAGAGAGAGAGAGCAGAATGAGAGAGAGAAAAGAAAACGAAAGCCAATTCGGACCAACTCTCAGCCCGACGGGTTTACCTTTATTCTACTCAATTCTATTGGAGGGAAAAGCAAATGAACGCTGAAAAGTAAACCAATATCAAATGTTAATTACCCATTGCATTCATTCATCCACTAATATTCGATCGTTTCAGATTTGGATGGACACTTACACAACAGACTAATGAACCAACAGTCGGTCAGCCAACAGTCAGCGAAGCAAAGACCGAATGTTCCCAGCCGCAACTGAGCGTTGCAATTCGTGCTGCATGTTTTCCATAACAAAACGAAAAGGATGGAAAATGGCTTGTGTTTGATTTGATGCTTCCTACCGACTTCCTCCCCACCTCCGTTCCTCCTCCAGCCGCCGCTGCCACCGTCGACACTGTTCGCCTGTCTCTCTCCTCCGCCCCGACATACCTTTTCTTTTGGCTCCACATACTCAACCGGCAGCTGGTAGTCACGCTCTTCTTTCGTAAGCCATTACAGGTGGGAAAATTACAGCCACACTTGTATCCAGAAAGATACGAAGGCTCGTCTGGGGAGATTTAATCGACCCAAGAATACGTTGAGAAGAAGGGATCTGAATTTAAAAAAAGGAAAATCGAGGATTTAGCTTCGGATTGAACCGTTTTTCCGAGCACCAACATCGAGTGAGCGCTCATTATAAATTTAAATCCAATCAGATGTGTTGCGCGCGTATGTCAGCTCATCTTGCTTGTGTGCGCGCGCGCAGAAATTCCCCGCCAACACGAATCCAACGAAACTAAAAGACATGTTGCCACTTCCTGATATTCAAGTAGAAGAATTCGCGTTGTAGAGGAATAATTAACTTCGCAGCGATTCATCAACCACTTGTCTGCTGCTTTGTAGAGGCTGAAAAAGAGAGAAAAGAAGGAGGCTGAAAAACAACGAAGGAAGAGGGGAAAGAGAGAGGAAGAGAAAAAAAAGACACATACTGCTTAAAGAGGAGGTCACGAAGAAGAAGAAGATAGTTTTGAGAATCAGTGAGAGCGATTGAGGGAGAAAGTAAAAATAAGAAAGAGGGAGAAAAAAAAGAACAACGAAAAGAGAGAGAGGGAGAAGAAAGCGACATAAAGAGAGAAAGAAGGACATGAATAAGAAAAGATGAGAATTTCCGGGAGCGATTGAAAAGAAGTAAAAAAATAAAAATAAAAATTAAAAAAAGAGACGCGCTGAAAATAAGTGAAACGAAATAGGGAGAAGGCAGCGAAGACAGAAGAGAAGATATATATTGAAAAGCGGAGAAAAGAAAAGAAATATATTGAAAAAGCGGAGAATAGGAGAAAGAAGCCGTATTTATATGATCCACAGAACCCAGCGTATGTACAACTCAGGCATTGTTGAAAAATAACATGTGATCCCACAGACACACGAACATACATATACCCGCTTCTTGCAGTAACGACGCGAACAGATTGAAGAGAGGTAGAAATCTGGAGAAAACAGGAAGAAAGTATTAATTTCTACTAAGAAAAGAAATAAAGACAGAAAGAAGGAAGGAAAGGTGTTTTGCAAGAAGGCAGTACCTACCCGCCCCCGCATCTCTTTTGGTACCTAACCATCGTTCAACACCTACCGACATACATCTTCATCATCACAAAGCCAAAGAGTGGTTGTTTGGGAGAGTGAGAGAATAGTGTAAATTATACATGTTTTAATTGGTAGAAGAAGAGTTTGAAAAGGTGGTCGACGGTGACGTCGGTGTGACGACGATACGTAGCAGGCAGCAGGGTACGACGGCTGAGGGGAGTCGATTTTTGTCCGACTTAGCATGTCAGGCCAGGAGCTGCCAGACTACGATGCCGACTCAAGAATGACTGGATCGAAGAAAGGTTCCCCACCACCAATCATGCACCCTGACGTCGATGTCGCGGAGAGGGATCCGGCTAACCTCAGCAGCTATATCAAGGTAAGTGAACAACGATTGATGTTATTATTATTACATTATATCTATACCCGGTTGCGAGAGGAAGGCATCCTTCTATGGTTTGGTGTCGAAGTAATATCAGCTGAGCTCAACTTTTGATAAACAGACTTCATCTCTGATGTGATGAACTGGACACATGGTCATCAGTGCAAACATCTGGTCAGTTTGTGAAGGCTTAAACCCTTTTAGTCCGAATTTTTAACTTTTAAAAAAAATTTATAATTAATTTTTCTTATTTATACTTGAAGACCATATAAAGACAACTAAACATTGAATGATAAAGAATCATTTAAGTAAACAATAATTTTTATTGAAAAATAAAAATTTGACTTGCAAGTACCGCAGGGACACCACATGTGGTACTTAAAAGTACCGTTACTAAAGGGTTAATTATGGAAACCTAATTCCGTCACAATCCGTCATTTTCATCCTTCGTTTCCTTATTGATGATGATGATGTCATCGTCGTCGTCGTTGTCGTTTTCAGTCGATGCATAATTGTCAAATTAATTGCTTATTAAGCCAGGTATGGAAGTGATTAAAGTGTAAAGTTTCTAATTGTCAATCCCGGAGAAGAATGATACTTTCACACCCCTTCCTCTTGATATCATAAGGTGACGTTTTTGCAGACGTGGATGCAGGAGGGTCCAGGGGCCCTGCTCGTGTAAAGCAAAAAAAAAAATTTTAATTTCAAAAGATAAAGATTTTTCTTTAAATAAAAGACCCAAATAATCATAAATTAACCTTAAAAACAAAAATGTAAGATGTCTTCCGTCTTATTCCTTATTTTTTTTATTTATTGGTTCTGTGGTAAATCTTTTTGGTTATTTTTTGTTTTTACTTTACTCATTTGTCAATTCTAGTGCTAAAAAGCTACGACTCAAATGGAAGTGAAAAATGCTGGATCATGTTTTTCTTGTTTTTGATCTCTGAATTTAAAAAAAATATTTTTTTCACTTATTCATTTGTCAAATTTATTTTTTCCGTCTGGACCCCACCCTGCTCAAAATCTTGGATCCACCCCTGTTAAGTAGTAAAGTATCTAATGATCAAGATATTTAACCTAAAAAGAATGATGTTATCACACCCACCTCCCCTTTAACATCACAAGGTACCGTTTTTGTCGCTGTAATTAATGTTAGTATGTCACCGTTGTATCAGAATATGGTTGGACACACGAATAAAGGCAGGTAGTAAATACTAACAGAGAAGCCGATTTTTGTTTGTTGATGTTCGTCTGTGCATTTCTACACACACACTTGGCGTCTTTGTTGTTTGTTCGGCTCTGAGAGAAAGAGAGAACGCAGGCACACAACCACTGTTCTGTCAGCTGCTATCTTCATCTTTTGAAAATCGGCACGTTTCCCACTCTGAGGTTAAACAACAACAAAATGGGGGATGTGTGTGTGTGTAGGATCAGTGGTGGATGAGTTTATGTGAGCGTCTCTACTTAGCAAAAAATTGATAAAACAATCCTTTTCTGTCGTCTTCAATAAAACCTGCTTAAATATAACAGCCTTTACATACATAAATACATGTAGTATTTGTAGTAATACTTTCTAATAAAAGAAAGGGGAACAGTACGGTGTCGACGCTAGGCCCGACTGCGCCCCCTGCAAATGGTTAAATTGCGCCCCAGAGCTCCCCCCAACCGCAGTTGTGGGGTCTGCGGGTCCCACGCGCAGCCTCTGAACAGTATGAATTACGTATTTATTCGTGTATAATACGAAACATTTTATATTAAATAAACCAGGATCAAAATTGGGGGGTAGCATTATAATCTAGTGTAAAACAAATAATAACATCAAATATATTACTTATTGTTCTCTACAAAAAGTGGGGGTCGCATTATATTTGAGATAGCATTGTATTCAAGTAAATACGGTAGTTTGATCTCGTGCCCGTATATTTGATAGTCGATGAAGTGTGGGTGGGGATGAATTTTTGGAGTGATGACAATAATGTATGGATGTAAGAACTTTCACGTCGATTTATTTAGATAATGTGAGCGTCTCTCCAATATTATAAAAGCCTGTGCATAAATATATGAATAACTACAACTAAAAGGAAAGGGGACAGTATGAAAAATTACTTTTATCTCGTGCCGGCATATTCGACAGTCGGCGGAGTGTGGGTGGGGATGTCTTTTGGAGTAGCGACAGTAATGGATGGATGGATGCAGGAACTTTCACGACGATTAATTTAGTTTATGTGCGCGTCTCTACAATATCAAATCCTGTACATACATGTATGAAGAAGTACTAAAATATTATATACAATAAAATAAAAATGTGCATAAATACATTAGTAACTACAACAAGAAAGGGGAACGGTATGAATTATTTCGTTCTGAATTTCTGAGATAGGAATTATCATTATTATTCACTGATTTATTCCGACTAGTGTCCTCATCTTGGTTGTTATCGCCACAATGTTTAGGTCGCTCTACCCTCCGTTCTTCTTCGGGTGTCTGTCGTACTCAGTAACCTTCTGGGAATTTTGAACCGAGATCTTTATTCAAGATGCTGGTAGGGGGTAGAATTTGTATGAATTAGTTTTATTGTGTTCTTAAATTTGACAGTCAACAGAGTGTGGGTGGGGATGAATTTTAGAGTGACGGCACTAATGGATGGATGCAAAAAGTTTCATGTCGATTTATTTAGTTTATATGTGAGCGTCTCTACAATAATATAAAAGCCTGTGAATAAATATATGAATAACTACTACTAAAAGGAAGGGGAACATTATTGAACATTAGTTTTATCTTCGTTGCTGTAAATTTGACAGTCGGTTGGGTGGAGGTGGTGGGGATGAATTATGCAGTGATGACAGTAATAGATGAAAGAAATTTCACGACGATTTATTTAGACCAGTGATACCCAATGTGGGCGCCACCACCCCCCTGGGGGCGCTAGAAGACTCAGAGGGGGCGCTGGAAGGCAAGGGATTGGTAAGGGGCGTTGGAAGGCAAGGGGTGGTGAGGGGAAAAGGGGCACAATAACATCAGGCCCATCCTTGACATTAATTACTTTTATATTCAAAATCATATACTTTTAGATACTTTTGTACAATTATATGTTGGTTATAAAATGGATGCTTCAATAAAGATTTTTTAAAATCAATATTTAATTTTCAAAGTATAATTTTTGATCGATTTTACGGGGGGCGGGGGCTGATGGAATATATGCTCTAAAAGGGGGCGGTAATCCGAACAAGTTTAAGGAACACTGATTTAGGTTCCTAGATAAATAACACCCACGCAAATAACGAGATGACAGTCCGAACACAATGAATGGGAATGACAACCAGTCCGAGCTTTTACTAAAGTAAAAGCCTGGACTGGTTGTCATTCCAATTTATTTACCTCTGCCAACAAAGTTGGAAGAGGTATATATATTCACGCATGTCCGTCTGTCTGTCCACACAATATCTCCAAAAGTTCTCAACGACATGTTGTGGAAAGGTGGACCATGGGCTAAAGAAGAATTGATTAAATCTTGGGTCGGATCCAGGAATTATTTTACAGTGACCTCCCCTGCATCGTAGATAAATATGAACTGATTTTCATTCACTTTTTATTGATAATGGTGTTGGCTGACGTAGGCGCTCTCTGAGTGCTTTCTAGTTTCTTGGAGAATTCTAATCGACCTGGATGATAAAATGGACCCGAGAAGTGCTGCCAACGCCCAGATCGAATACAAACGTCAGATGAATCGATCTGTTAATATATACCTTAGAAAAACAGAATAACATTTTTATGCATATCATATACTAGTCAATCCCAGTGAAACAATTCACGTATATATTTGAAATCTCTATGAGATTCTTCTTTTTTATTTTATAAAAGAAACAACTGAACTCGTTTAATCGGAAGAGCCCATTGTTTCAAATGGTGGGTAGGGGATTATTTTATCAGCAAAATGGTTACTTTTAATCGGAAGAGTCCATTGTTACGGACAGAGTAAGTAAGTAGTGCCCTTACAATGGCTACGGCTTCAAACGTCCCGGCTTGGGCTCCACATATCACATTTCTACTTACTTGAGTCGTTTTCGGTATGTGAAATGGACTGAGGACGACAGGCACCCGAAGTGGCGTCACTCACTCTACCCTGCGTTACGGACAGAGAAACAGAAAAAATCACATTGTTCATTAGATAGATAGATAGATAGATAAATAGCATTTGACCGTCACAACGAGTATGTCTTTTTTTAATATCTATGTGTGTGTGCGCGTATGTGTGCATGCGTGTGCGTGCATGCGTGCATGCGTGTGCGTGCATGCGTGCATGCGTGTGCGCGTGTATACACAAACGCATTATTACGGATCAAGACTCTAAAATTACACTCTTTTTGGCAAAGTGCATAACTGGGTGTGTTCTTGGACAGATTCCGGAATCTACTGCAAACTTTGTTCTGAAATGCGAGGTACGTCTATTCTTGGAGTAATTGGAGAGTTTTAAAGACATTACCTTCTTCCACTCAAATGGAAGTTCGTCACTCTGTAAGCAAACCACTGTAAGCTCACTAAGACTGCACGAATATCTAGGAAAAGTGTCTGCTGTGCGGAGGCACCCATAATATTTTATGGAACGGCTTTAGCATTTACATCAGCGGTTCTTAACCTTATTTGGTTCCATTCCCCATATAGCTCACACATTTGTTGTTCCTCTGACTATGATAAAATGCATTTGTTGTTGAAAAGATCGCGTGCATGGTGTGACATAGCTGTAGAGATTCTAAGAAAACTCAACTGCCCAAAGAAAATCCAACTCAGTACGATCAAATGGGCGATATTTACTTCGCTAATAACGTACACAGCAAATGTACTGGAAAATGTAACAAAATGTTTCCTCGTCTTTAGATACATTTGTATCATGTAAAGAGTCGTTCATAAATGAATACACCCCTACCACTTGTTTATAGAAAGTTAATTTCCTTCTAAACCAAACATAGGATTTTATTATTTCTAGTGGAACATTACACAATCAAAACTGATATTATCAGATATTATTTATGACCAAACTCTACAGCATTGAAACTCTGTTGCCAAAAATAGTACTGTACTCATTTTTGGACGGCAATATATTCATATTTTTGGCAACAGAGTTTCAGTGCTGTAGGGTTTGGTCATAAATCATATCTGATAATATCTGTTTTGATTTGATTTTAGAAGTAGAGCATAGAGGATTTTTCATCAATTACATACCATCCCTAAAAGTTGCTTCGTTTTTTTAAATATTTACAGTGTCGTCCATAAATGAGTACACCCCTACCACTTTTTCATAGAAAGTTAATTTCCTTCTAAACCAAACATAGGATTTTATTATTTCTAGTAGACCATTACACAATCAAAACTGATATTATCAGATATTATTTATGATCAAACTCTACAGCATTGAAACTTTGTTGCCAAAAATACGTTTTCGTAGTGCTGTACCCATTTTTGGACGGCAATATATTCATATTTTTGGCAACAGAGTTTCAATGCTGCAGAGTTTGGTCATAAATAATACCTGATAATATCTGTTTTGATTTTATTTTAGATTTTTATAGAGAATTTTTCATCAATTACATACCATCCTTAAAAGTTGCTTCGTTTTGTTTTTATATTTACGGTGTCGTCCATAATGAGTACACCCCTAGCACTTTTTTATAGAAAGTTAATTTTCTTCTAAACCAAACACAGCAGGATTTTATTATTTCTAGTGGAACATTACACAATCAAAACGGATATTATCAAGTATTATTTATGACCAAACTCTACAGCATTGAAACGCTGTTGCCAAAAATACTTTTTCTTGGGGCTGTACTCATTTTTGGACGGCAATATATTCATATTTTTGGCAACATACTTTCAATGCTGTAGAGTTTGGTTATAAATAATACCTGATAATATCCGTTTTGATTGTGTAATGTTCCACTAGAAATAATAAAATCCTGCTATATTTGGTTTAGAAGAAAACTTTCTATAAAAAAGTGCTAGGTGTATATCCATTTACGGACGACACTGTAAATATTTTTAAAAAACGAAGCAATTTTTAGTGATGGTATGTAACTGATGAAAAATCCCCCATGCTCTACTTCTAAAACAAAATCTCTTGGCTCCCATGACAGTCGATTTATCGCGAGAATCATGGCAATCAAGAAGTAATGTTTAAAGAAATTAGACAATCAGTTAGTTGAACCTGGCCTTGTCACCTGAGCGTTCTGGTGTCAGCGTTCAAAACAACATGAACGCAAACAGAAGCAGCGTCATTCATTTGATACAACAAAGAGTATCTCAATGAATAATGTGTCAAATATCGATTGAATTTCCTTCTTTATTCGAGATATCTAACCGATCTTAGAGAAAATAGTCCAACTGCTTAAGAAAAGGCGATATATCTCTGGAAAATAGGTCGTTCTCCTTTATCTGCAATGTAATCGGGAATTCCTAGAATCATCGTCATCGTGCTCGTAATATTTCATTATTTACTTAATTTTATATATTTCCATGAAAAGAAATCACTATTTTACTTCTCCCCAACGAATACAGGTAATTGTTTACCTCTAACAACGAGCGAAGTTGGAAGAGGTATATGTATACACTCGTGTCGTCTGTCTGCCCACACAATATCGCTAAATGGATTTCAATGACATTTTGTGGAAGGGTTGGCAATGGGTTGAGGAGGAATTGATTAAATTTTCGGGCAAATCCTGGAATCTTTTATAGTGACCTTCTCTGCATTATAGTTATATATGAACTGATTTTTACTCAGTTTTAGTGACGTTGACGTTGGCGTTGACAGGCGTATGCGCTCTCTGAGTGCTTTCTAGTTTCAATCTTTGCTGGTCTGCAAAAAAAAAACGACAATGGAGATGAACCAGTTTTTTTTAATCGTTCTCTGTCCGAAATTAAAACGAACAAGTGTGAATGAATATTTCTAATTGTCCTAAAATGTAAGCTTGTAAAATATAATTACTGAAACGACCTCGATTCAATTTGCTAAGAGGTACGTAAAATCGCGAATATTTGCTCAGCAAAAGAAAAAGATTTTTTTTTGTTGGTTGAGCGCAGATCAACATTTTTGGTTCTCAATTTCTGAATTTGCTTCACTTTTATCAGGGGGTAGATCCAGGATTTTGAGCGAGGGAGCTCCAGAATTTTGAGCAGGGGATCAAGGATTTTGAGCAGGAGGGATCCAAATGAAACTTTTATTTTATTCTCTATAGTTTTGAAAAGGGTCATTAATATTTAAATGATTCTTCGGTCGATTGAACTCCTTCTTATTGTTTCGGCCGATCCATTCCCGACAAGACAAGGACACAGAAACACCCGGGCCCTGCGATATAAGGGTCACCGCCCCCCTTTAAAAATAACTTCTGTTTACCCCATCACACTCGGATTTTACACCTGAAGAAGGCCGAAGAATAGATTGGCCGAAACGTCGTGTTTATAACACAAACAACAAGGAGTTCAAAATTTATTTTTACAAATGAATACGTGAAAAAGAAAACACATTTCAAACATCAAAAACAAGAATGTAATATGTGAAGAATGACTCTTCACTTACATTTGAGTCGTAGTTTTTTAACACTAGAATTGACGAAAGAGTAAAGTAAAACAAATTAAATCAAAGAAATTTAACACAAAATCTTTTATAAAGAATAACGTGGAAGATATTTTACTTATATTAGATGAAAAACAAAATAATAGATTTTTATTTTTAAATTTGAGGGGTGTAAACCGATATGTAAAATCCACATTAGATTTGAACTGACGGCCAACTAATTGCCAGGAGGCTGTCTTACTAACTGTGACTTAAATTGACTTAGATATTAAGTCTTAGATATTAACGATAATTTATCATACAGATACCCACGGGCTTATTTCATTCTAATAAATAAATACCGTAACAACAACAACAACAATCCTCGCCAAAATGAGGGGTGTAAACCTATATGTAAAATCCCCATTCCCATCGTGATTTGAGACTCACGACCAAGTGATTGGTAGCCGACTGTCTTACTGACTGAGCTAAATTGGCAAGTCTAGATATTAACGAAAATGTGTCATACACATACGCATGGGCTTATTTCATTCTAAGAAATAAGTATAGAAACACAAATTATAATTATATATTTATTATATATACAATACAAAAGTTGCAGTAATCATCTTCAGTCGGAATAGAAGTTGGAGTAGAGTTTGACCCTGCAGCAGCCAGTCTTGTTATTTATAAAATTTCTTCATCTGGATATTTAAAAAAAAGATTTTTGATTGTGCTTTGCCCGAGCAGAACTCCCTGGCCCCCACCACTTGATCTGCGCCTGCCAATTTAGAATTGAAATGTTTAGATCAGCGCAGGATATTCTCCTTCCAAAAATAAACGCACTCAATAAAAGAAATCTCAGAAAATGGATGGCCATTCTTTTTCATTGGACAGCATTGCCTTCTGTGTCGTATTTTCTTGCAAAAGAAAAATATAAAAATGAATCTTCCCAACATTTATTTCATTTCAAATAATGGCTCTCAGAATTGACGCACAAAAAGCCAATCGAGTCAGGACCACACAAACAGTGCAAACAGTGCAAGCTTTTAGGGACCATCAAAACGGTATGTCTTAAAAAGATATTTTAATATTTTTATTATTTTATTTTTTGCGAGTAAAAAAGTAAAAGTAAAATAAAAACAAAGTAGTGAATAAAATGAAAACAGGTCTGGTTAGTCACTCAATAGAAATCGTCACGTGACCAACGTCTTTTGGCAGCATGCCGTGTTGGGGTTGATCAATTAAAACATCGGAAAAGGAGGTGATCAATGAATAAGTTACTTCCATTGCCTTCTGTTTGGCAGTGATCACTGAAAAACGTCTGAATTTTCAAAAAAGCAAAGGTGAACTCAGCCGGGCACAAACTAAGGACCGATTTAGTATAAACTTACATTGTAAATAGAAACCACCACCAAAAACCTTTTTAGATGGATTTTTAAAAAATAACTTTTTTCTAGACATAATATGGAGTAAATGTTAAAGATTTCGGTCCTCTAGCTCCATTGTTGCTGCCTGTTTACATGCGATACATACATATATAGCCAGCCTGACCAACTTGAAAACTGAAGAAACCTATGTTGACAGTTTTGGTGACAGTTTTGGTTGACAGTTTCTAACTTGGAAGCGCACACGCGCGCATACGCGAACACACATACACACACATTTAACAAAATATTCGCTGAAATAATCAAAACCTAAGCAATGACTGATTAATTCAAGCAAATATAGTTATCAATAGAACTGCGTCTGGTCGTTGTAATTGGCAAACAATTGTTGCAGCCTGTTAGTTGCAGCCTAGACTTGGAGTGATGTCTCTGATTTTCTGAAAGAATTTCAAAGCAAAGATAACCAGGCGTGGATTCGGGTCAGGGCGACCTGTTCCACCCTGCTCAGGAAAAGCACAATTAAAAAATGTCTTTTAAATATCAAAGAATTTCCTTTTATATATGAAAACTACAAATAATCTCACGTAATCAGGAATTTAACCTTAAAAACAAAAAAAAATATTATTTTGTTTTTCATCTAATATAAGTAAGATGTCATCCGTCCTATTCTTTATAAATCTTTTATTTATTGGTTCTGGGGCAAATTTCTTTGATTAATTGTTTCACTATACTCTTATATTTCTTTTATATATGAAAACTCCAAATAATCTAACGTAATCATAAATTTAACCTTAAAAACAGAAAACATATTATTTTGTTTTTCATCTAATATAAATCATCCGACTTATTCTTTATAAATCGTTATTGTTTCTGGGGCAAATTTCTTTTCACTATACTCTTTTGTCAATTCTAGTGCTAAAAAGCTACGTCTCAAATGTAATTGAAAAAATGCCAAATCACATATTATTTCTTGTTTTTGATGTTTGAAATGTGTTTTGTTTTCTCACGTATTCATTTGTAAAAATAAATGTTTCCATTTGGACACCCTGCTCAAAATCCTGGATCCGCCACTGTTTACGTGTCGAGAAAGGGAGAAATTTACTAAGCTTAGACGAGTTTTGCACAAGGTAACAACAGTGGGGCACTCAGTGAGGATGGGACACGCTAATAATGGCTTGTGAGACTAGATTTACTTATTGCTCTACGACAGGCGTCTCCCGAAACGAGAAAGAAATGTTGATCACGTTTCTTGAAAACCTACGCAAAATGGAGCTGGGAAGGAGAAAAACTTGGTGCTCTTCCGAGTCGTAGAAGCTGGTTTGAGATCTTTTGCCTAAAGAAATGTTGATGTGGATTTAATGCAGACGACACACGAATGGGGGCGAAGATAAAACTTCATTAATGGTTGAAATTATGTTTATCAAAAGATTTCTGCGTGGCAACTTCAGATCACATGACTTAATTTCTGTTTAGTGATTTATGAGCATGCGCATTTCTGCCTATTCAAATGATGGATAATTTTTTATCCGA
>VCCN01001082.1:954478-965142 GCA_006491835.1 Architeuthis dux | reverse complement strand
CTCCAGAACAAATTATTAATAAAAATTGAACATTTAGTTTTACTAAACTTCCTAAGCTAGGTGCAGAAGACTAGGGCTATAGGAGAGACATGAAGAGGGTGCGCACTGCCTCTAAAAGGGTCGCTGTAAAACAAACGCTGAGCGCTATTTTCGCTTTTCGCGTAAAAAAGTGCCGTAAAGCAAACTTTCGTTATTTTGCTTCGGAGAAATGAGACGACATAAAATTTAAAATAAAAACTAAATAATTAAAAAACTGACATTCATTGCTTCATGATTTATGACTTCGGTGATTGAGTATTTAGTTATTATTAAATTAAACAAATGAATGATTGAGTATTCAATAAGTTACCTCCGCACACGAAGTTGGAAGAGGTATAGGTATTCACTCGTGTCTGTCTGTTTGTCCACGCAATATCTCCTGAAGTTCTCAATTAATTTCAATGAAATATAATGGAAGGGTAGACCATGGTCACTAAAACCAAACCCTTTTTACACTAGGAAAAAGGTAGAATTTTATATTCAACATTTACATAGTCCTATATTTCCCGACTGGTGAGACGCTACAAGTGGTAAGACGCACCCTATAATTATCTAGGTATTTTCGGAAGAATTGGTTAAATTTAGGAGCGGATCCAGGATTTTTTTGATTGAGAGATATTTTAAAATTTATTTCATACATTTATGTATTCACTCATGTTTGTCCATACAATATCTTCAAAAGTTCTCAATGAATTCCAATGAGATTTTGTTAAAGGGTAGGTCAATTAATTAATTAATTATTAAATTATTAGGGCGCATCCAGGAACCTTTACAGTTACCTTCCCTGCATCGTAACTATTTGTGAACTGATTTTCAATAGGTGTTTAGTGACAATGGCGTTAGCAGTGGTACGCGCTCTCTGAATTCTTTCTAATTAAACAAATGAATGATTGAGCATTTAACAATTAGACACATGAAGTGCATTGCATGATTCATGACTTCAGTGATTGAGTATTCAAAATTGAGCGTCTGAATGATTGCCTAGAAATTTCATTTTATGTTGCGAATATTTGCATTTGCTGTCAAACAAATGTCGTCAATATTTGTGTCTGCGACCATAACAAGATGAATTGTCTTATTAAATTCAAGTTCTTTCATCATCATCATCATCCTCACCATCCTCACCATCTTCATCAGTAGCAGCAGCAGCAGCAGCATTGGCAACTATTTGAAGTCCGTTATTGAACATAGGACTTACCCATGTTCCGCCAGTTTTTTTCGCTTCTGAGCGTCACGGTGCCAAAACATTTTGAATTTGTCCAGATCATCACGCCATCCTACTTTTTGCTGGTCACAATTTCACCCATGATCTCACGTTGTGAGTCTCGATGTCCAGCGTCTGTCTTATATCCTTGCAACATGACCTGTCCATTGCCATTTAAGCTTCCCAATGGCCTTTAGGATATCTCTAACACCTATTTTTCTCTAATATATTGTGCTGTTTTGTGTTCCTTCCATGTGATCTTTAGCATGATTTTTCCCCTGTGCACGTTGCATGGTTCTTAGTTTGAGAGCCAATCTCTTGGTTAAGTTTCATGTTTCAGCTCCGTGGGTGACTATCGAGTGGATGCACTGGTTGCAGGCCTTTCTTTCTAAGACCAATGGGACCACCTTGTTCTTCTGTACTCACCATTAAAATTCCGGCACAAAAAGTGTCCTCAATTAATGTTCAGCGCATTTCATGCCTTTTGTTCCTTATTTTCTGGTATGAAGTCTTCTGGGGAAATAGATTTACGTACTCGATAAAAGAAACTCTTCGAAGCGTCGTTTTGTATTTGACTAGACTAGAAAGCACTCAGAGAGCGCATACCACCGCCAACGTCATTGTCACTAAAAGCTGAACATTCAGGTTACAGATCCCAGACTATACTGTGACAAATGCTAGTAATAACTATTCGTCAGAGACATCCCTTTGAACCTTGATTAATTTCAACACTTGATTATATCCCTCAGACTGAGTAACTTTGTCATTACTGTGTTATTTCATCCGAAAAGCCGAAAAATAGTCATATCTCGCAATGTTAACAAAATTGAAAAGATTCCTGGATCCGCACTAAAATTTAATCAATTCTTCCTTGACCCATGCCCCACCCTTTCACAAAATGTCATTGAAATTCATTGTGAACCTTTTGAGATACTGCGTGGACAAACAAACAGACAGAAAACCATTGGTGAATACATGAACTCTGTCCAACTTCGTTGGCAGAATAACAACCAATTTCAATGCGTCAATTTATGGTGGCACGGTTTTACTTTACTCTATTTATAATTACTTCTGCCAGCGAAGTTGGACAGGTATATGTATTTGGCCGTCTTTCCATCTTTCGGTCTTTCCAAAATGGCCTGATAAGAAAATGCTGACTTCATCTGTCTGCAGTAAAACTAGAGGACACAGCCATAAACTACAAATCCAGACCTCCACTGGTGTTTGAAAATAATTCTACTCGGCAAGAATAGTAAACGCATGGAACAGCCTGTGGAAAGACGGTCATATCCGAGAATATCAATATTTGTTTTAAATAATCTTTATTCTGATATCGGACATAACAAATTTAACTACCATTTTTCTTATTAGTTTAAACCCAACCCAACTACACTGAAATTGGCTTAACTACTGTCAAAAAAGACTATTTCAAGTATATATTCAAGTATATTTCTATCCGTTTGTCTCGCTGTATGTCTTCCCACAAGATATCTCCGAAAGCACTTAATGGATTTCAATGAAATTGTGTTGAAGGGTGGCCAATTGGGTAAGGAAGACGTAGTTAAATTTTGGGCGGATCCAGGAATTCTTTTTTTTTCATTGAGAGATATTTTCCGGGGTTTTTTTCCTACATTTATGTATAAGCTCATGTCTATCCACATGATATCTCCAAAGGTTTCCAATGAATTTCCATGAAATTTCGTGGAAGGGTGGGCAATAGGCTACGTAGGAAGTGACTAATTTTTGGATCGCTATTACCTCCCCTACGTAGTATTGATATGTCCACATCACATAATATCGCCAAAATTTCATGACTGTCCACACGATATCTCCAAAAGTGCTCAATGATTTTCAATTAAATCTTCTGGAAAGGGAGGCCATGGAGTAAGGAAGTATTAATTACATGTTGGGGCGGATCCAGGAATTTCTTTTTTGATTATGAGATATTTTTCATTTTTTTCTTACATTCATGTATTCACACAATATCTCCAAAAGTTCTCGATGTATTTCAATGAAGATTTGTCGAAGGGTGGGAAATGGGCAGTGGAAGAAGTGATTAAAAGTTGGGGCGGATCTATACACAATTACTTCCCCTGACAATGGAGCTGGGTGCTTTCTAATTCTCGAAGTATTCTTCTGAACATTCTTGGAGTCGCGTTTTTAACATATTCAAGACCCAACAAAAGAGAATGGAAAAGTAGTGCCCTCCCCCCGACTGCCTTAAAATCAACCACAGGCACCAGTGTTTCTTTCTACTTGGAAGACTGGTGCAACACAATCTTCCTACCTCCTATTCTACTATTTGGCATTGTGACAAACTCAGCCGAGCTTAAACGAATAAGCTATTTTTTTAAAAAGCTGACCCAGATGTTATCATTCTGGGGATCGATGGAACTATTCAAGGAATCGATAAATACCTGAGGGTCACAGCGGGTCGATGAACGCTTGGGGGTCCACTGAACCGTTTTGGGTCAAAAGCTGACATTCGTATAAGAAATAAAGATCCATACGATACAACTTTCTGATACACATTTCAGATTTATACATAATTACATTTTATTGTCTGTTTATTTTATATTCTGTTTATTGAAACACAATGATAATCTTCTCTAATAATGAACAGTGTGATTTTCTTGGTTCGCTGTCCGTAACACTCGACTCTTCCACTCAGGGATAAAGATTTTACTGATAAAAATACCTCCTACCCACCATTGCAAACCATGCCCTCTTCCCGCTAAACGAATTCTATAATTTTTCTAAAAAGAAAATTTCAATCCAAATATATCCGTGAATATCTTTCACTGGTATTAACGAGTAGATCTTATTAAAAGAAAACTAGATCAGGACGCACGTCGTATAGCAATGATCAGCAAATTAATATTGCTGGCTGTTGTTATGGGGTTCGTTCCTCATTGGATCTACCACTATTGATGGTATGATACAAAATGGCTATGTTGATAAATAATATGAAAAAAAACCCAGATGAGAACGCTCGTTGTATAGCAATGATCATAAGCTAATCTTGCTGGCCGTTCTTAGTGGGTTCGATCCTCACCGGATCTCCCAGTATAGATGGTCTGATACCAACTCATGCTAATATATTTATATAATGAACAGTGTGACTATTTTCTGTCCGTAACACTGGACTCTTCCACTCAAGGGTAAAATATTGCAGATAAAAATACCCACCATTTGAAACTATGGACTCTTTAACTGAAGCAAATTCACCATTTTTTTTTTCTTAAAAAAATCGTCTCAGAGGAATTCAAATATATCCGTGAATGTTTTTCACGGGTATTAACTAGTAATAATCTAATTATCAGAGGTGGTTCCGTTTCGTTTTTGGTACAGATTTAATTTTGTTTCACCCACAAATATGTGTATATTTTCGTTCAAACGAAAATATACAAAATTAAATCTGTACCAAAAACGAAACGGAACCACCTCTGATCAAACGAAAATATACACATATTTGTGGGTGAAACAAAATTAAATCTGTACCAAAACGAAACGGAACCACCTCTGATAACTAGATTATTATTTCACTTCGAGGCAGGATGGGTGGGGTACCATTTTGAAAGTGGACGTTTTCTGATTGTTGCAAGAATGTGGATTTCTACAAATAGCCAGCCAGATAAAATCTCCGATTTCGGATCATATTGAAATCTGTCGCTTTGATGTTGTAAAGCCATGAAATACAGTACCCGAAAACCGGAATTTGTATTTGAAGTGGATTAATTTGTATTTGTTCTTTACTTTCCTTCGTTTACTTTACGTCGTATATTTTATATTCTATATTTTAAGCGGATTAATAAAGATCAAAGAAACCTTGCTTTAGAAGTGTAGTACTTTGTATCTGTTAAGTACAATTTCTTTCTTTACTTTTCATTGTTTATTCTATATTTTAAGTATATATTAAGCCTTGGCCCAGAAATCCGGTTCACCTCCGGTCAGGGTTTAAAATAAGAAAGATTGATCACTCCACAATTTGTTATTTGTGAAAAAAAACACAGACAAACCTAAACTAAACGTTACATGGTTTTAGATGGTGCCATTTCACAATCACAAAATGGCGCTAATCACTGCACATTTCAGGATGATCAGTGCAGATTTTGAGAACGCCGCACGTTTATTTTATGCCCTGCCTCCGGCCCAAACTTGCCGGATGAATGGTCTGGTACTGTATTATTTAATCCCCATTTAAAACCTTGTACACGTAAAGAAATCCAATTGACTCCAAAAAACCTCCTTTCGTCTCTCATGTCGCATTTGCAAAATGAAACAAAGTTTGGCTATTAGAAACCGTCAACCAAAACTGTCACCAAAACTGTCAACATAGGTTTCTTCAGTGTTTGAGTTGGTCCGGATTGCTGGTTACGCATGTATGTATCACGTGTACAGGCCGTACCAATGGAACTAGAGGGCTAAACATTTCAACATTTACTCCATATTATGTCTAGAAAAAAAAACGATTTTGGGTTTTTTTGGCCCAATACTTTTTTTTAGATGAGTGGTTCAGTTTGCAGTGTAAGTTTAGGCTAATTCGATCCCTTAGTTTGTGTCCGCTTGTTGTTGCTTTTAAAAATTCAGACCTTTAATGATCACTGCCCAACAAAATGTGAGAGAAGTAACTTATTCATCGATCACTCTTTTTTACAATTTTGGATCACCCCCAACGCGACATGCTGCCAAAATACGTTGGTCACGTGACGGTTTCTACTGAGTGACTAATCAGACCTATTGTTATTTACTATTGATGTAATCTTGTATATTTTCCGATTTCTATTTACTCTTCTGTCTTTCTTTCGTTCAGGTAACTTTCCAAGAAGTGATTGCTGAACCGGAGCCGTCAGTATTTTCTTTGGACAAAATTTGGGTTCTCAGTTTCAAGGTAAAAATTATACTTTTTCTCATACAATTTCAGTCGAGTAAGCGATATTGTACCTTAAACCCGGGTTAACATTGTACAGCGGGGTAACATTGAACAACAAATAAAAACGTGTTTTTAAGCACAGTAGCCGGCATTATTATTAAAAATACATCTAATTTGGGTTTCAACAGAAAATTATGCTATTCTTTAATAATAAAACATGTTTTTATTTCAATCTTTTTTTAAAATTATTATTATTATTATTATTATTGTTATTGTTATTGTTATTGTTATTGTTGTTTGTTGTTGTTTGTTGTTTTTTTTTTTTATTGTAACAGATTATTTTAACTTAAAAGTGTGAATCAGCTTCTACTAATCCATGAATTCTTCGTGGCCGATTGGTAAAAACAGCTAAGCGTAAACTAGACTTCCTCTGGCAATGATGATGTGAGTTCGATTCTCACCGTAAGGCTTATCCTTTATTATCCGACCGCGCTGTTCTTCGTTGCCGTAGAAACAACGGCCCGAATTGAAAGTTGCATTAAAAACAACTGAAATTAAGATGAAGGTAAAAACTAGTCAAATTTAATTAAAATTATTTTTTGTTGTTCAAAGTTACACCGGTTTACAGCATTTCGTGAATATTTGTGTGCTTTTTTTCTTTTAAATTATAAAGTGTTGACACACGAAATTAGGCGGGGGGGCAATATTTGAACATTTTTATTTTAAAGAAACAAAAAGATGAAGCAAATAGTAGTCAAAATTAATAATGATTGTTTACATCTAATTAAAAAAATCAAAGATGGTACCAAAGAGGTTGGAATGGAGAGGGTTATATTTGATCGACTGCCAAGCCGTTGATTTCTCGGAGCTCAAATGGTTAGAGTAGCTGGTGCGTTTAACCGGGCTTCCTTGGGGAAATAGGGGCGTGAGTTCGAGTCTAACCGGGAGTTTATTCTTTATATCCGATCCGTGTTGTTTACTCACTGCTGTAGATCAACGGCCTGAGTTAAGTTGTGATAAAAAAAAACATTAAAAATTAAGATAAGAAATATAGTAGTAAAACAATTAATAATAATGGTTTACAATACTTCATCCAATAGATATTATTAATAAAAGGTAGATTGAACATTTGTTAATAGAAATTAGAAGAACCAGTTGGCCAAACGGTTATCAACCCGGAAAATGGAATCGGTGAAACGGGTTCGAATTCCGGTTGAAATTGCTTGTATCAAAACCCTGGCCAAGATAACTACCGATGGGACAGTGCGAAGGCATACATTCAAAAGTGAGCAATGATAACTTAAAAATGGCTTCTCGGAAACACCAATGAAATTTGGAGCCTATGCTTTCCAGAGCTAGTCCAATAACACTTTCAAAATCCACACATAAAGTTGACATCGAGAATAAACCTCCAGTGCAATAGAAGCTCCCGCTGTGGAACGGCTGCTAGCCGAAAATTTGGCATCCAGGGTTTTGTCAATGGCACACCACAATGGAAGACAGACAGTGAATCGAGGAAATATATGGACAATCCATTTTCTCATAATCACCTGACAAGGCGGTCGCAGAATAATGACTGCAATAGCCATTGTCAATATTCTCAAAGGGAGACGAGATTCGTCAGTGTCGCGAGACTATAGACCCACATCCAGGAAGTCTCACTTTCAGTTTCTCCAATGTTGTATGGAGGACAGGCCATGCAGCAAGTTCCCCCTTCTCCACGCACCGATGTTGTCCAAGGGAAGGTCAAGGAAGGGCTGATACAGCTTGGCATCAATATCGTCGCAAGAGTTGCCAGAATGAGACTGAAGACAACGTCACAGCCTTAGGGACTCCAGCTCCTGGTTTTGAATTCAGAGTTGTCCTTCTCCTAGACTGGTTGACAAGTATAGAGAACCCAGTCTACCTTGCTATTTTAGCCATAGCTGGGTGAGATGGAGGTGAGAGATGGATTCATGCCTTTTCTAAGTTCATTAGTGCGAAGTGTACTTGAACAGCCTCGGCTGGAGTTGGAACTCGGTGACCCGATTTCATTGTCCGCACTGTAAACCATCACGCCACTCACACCTCCTTTAAGCCATATATTCTGCAACCGTGTAGGTTGAAAACCGCGTTTTCGCTGGAACTTATAAACATATCAAATCGATATCGTGAACATTTATGTTTATAAGTTTCCGTTTATCAGTAGATTTGTTGGGTGCTTATGGATGTAATTAGATATCGGCACAGAAAGGGTGTGGAGATGCAGTTGGCCTAACGGTTAGCAGCACGGAAAATGGAATCGGTGAACCGAGTTCAAACTAATGCCCTTGGTAAAGGCATTCAGTCTCTAGTTTTCAAAAAAAAGAGCGCTGTGAACTTTTGCACACACCAAATTGTGTTGATCTCTTTCGTGCCATAATGTTGTTCTACAGTTTGTGTCTAGACCAGTGGTTCCCAACCTTTTCGAGTCATTCCCCACCTTTGCCAATAAGATTATTAGTATTCCCCACTTCCATTTATTAAGTTGCAACAAAGAATGATTTCAAATAATAACTTTATTTTACGTATAATTGTACAGCTGTGTATTTCTTACTCAAAGAGAGCAAGTGAAAATAACTGGGAACACATCATTTGAAATTCAAATTTATTACAAAAACAATAAGAATTCTGCTATTGTAATTGATACACACATCAATGTGATCACTGTTTTTGTTTTTTTTGCTACTAGTTCTTCGATTTGTGGGTCTATTAGAGCACATTTTAAATCATTGTCAACTTGGAGCTTATTTCGAGCCTTCGACTTTCTAGATAGAAGTGCAGAAACCCTATCTCTAGACTGGACTTTTATTTTTACCTAATAGCCTTATTCCCCCCCTTTGGACTACCCAAATTAACTCCCTGGTTGGTAACCACTGGTCTAGACAACGAATTAAGAGAATAATTAAGAATATATAATATAACGTCTGTGTTTGTTGTTCTTCTATTTTGTAGGTCTTCAATGTCAGCAAAATCTGGTGTTACCGTATTACATCAGCAATGCTTGCTTTGCCGTTGGCCGTATTGTGCGGTATCAACTTCGCCTGTATGAGTTTCTGCAACATTTGGTTGGCTAATCCGCTGGTCCGTTGCTTAGCAATGGAGTGTCACATCATCCGGCAAGTATGGGAATTGATTCTGGACGTTCTGCTCAAACCATTCTGTGTCTCTTTCGGTCAATGTCTGGCTTCTATTAAAATAGCAGTGATGGGTGATTGACCCGTAGTGGGTACGCTCCCCCAGCGTACCCACGAAAAAGAATCCAAACGGATTGTCAAGAGCAACAAAGGGGGTCACAAACGAAGCCCACCCAAACCGGATATCGAAGATGCAGAGGAAGATTTCTTTTTGAACGAAAAAAATAATAAATAAAGGAAACGAAAGGCGATGAAAAAAAGGATTGAGAGGAAAATCGGACACCAAAATTGCTTATCATTCACTGATTTACTCGGACTAGTGTCCTCCATTTTGGTTGTTATAGTCAGCGGAATGATAACAATCTACCACTGTGAATTGAATAAAGGGTTCGGTTCAAAATTCCCAGAAGGTTACTGAATACGACAGTCACCCGAAGAAGGTACAACTTCAGACGGATTATTTACGACCCTGGCTCCTAGGCTGAACTTTCGTAAGGCCTCCCCTGAACACCCTTCGTTGAATAAAGATAAAGTAATGTTAAGTCACGTTAAGTAACTTATATTGTTGTAATATGTACTATTGTACTAAATGTATGATATCATAAAGTTATACGAGTCAATTACAGACCTTTTATTCATTTATTTTTTCATTTTAGAAAACAAAATATTTGTAATATTCCAGATATGAAAAAAATATATGAAAAAGTACTGAAGTATCATTCAAAATGTTCATGTGCACACTCAATTAAACCATTTTTGCCCTCGTTCCCCTTTCCATCCTTTTCGGGCCCCATATGCATAAGCCTACTCAGCCTACTGGTTAATCCGACACTGGGTTCAACGACCGTTCAAAAGATGAGGACGCAAGTCCAAGGAAATCAGTGTATAATCCCCCACTAATTATAAGGATAATTCCTCATCTCAGAAATTCAACACAAATTTACCAAAATTCTTGTTATATTTTATTGGAACCAGTACAAACATAACAACATCCAGCGTCAATGTTGTCTTCAAAATCGTTGTTGCTCGTTCAATATTTGATCAAAAACTATGCTGTGATTTGTCGTTGGAAAGTTTATTGTTCAAATATACATATACATATATATATATCTGCCCACTATCGAATGTTTTCCGATTGAGACGTTTACCCTCCCCCCAAAAAATGTTTCTCCAAAAATGACTTTATCTTCATTATCGATTCAATTATTGCATTTATTATTTTTTGTTAATTAAAGTTGTCATTGTTTGTTTCATTAAATTCTTGGCTTGTTCATTCTTCCGTGATCTTCAATAAACCAGCGAAACCCTCATTTTCATGGTTTGCTGCCAACTATCTATCAAAGTCATTCTCGACGGAGGCGATATCGCCCCAAGGGGCCGAAAGATCAATTGA